>JADLZN010002677.1:197500-235000 GCA_018155175.1 Sinocyclocheilus anophthalmus | reverse complement strand
GCGCTGGCAGACCGTTCTCTGTGTTTCAGAAGCATTTCTTTACCAATCTTACATCTCTGGCAGGGCTAGAAGTATGCAGCAATTCCGATAAGTAACATGGGGCAAGGTTGTGTAAACATTTAAATACAAATAGGAGAATTTTAAAATTGATCCTAAAGTGAACTCGGAGCCAATGAAGAGCTCACAAACAAGGAGTGGATCAAACTTGACCTTTCTTAAGAAATTTGGCTGCAGAATTTTGTCCCAATTGTAAGCGAGCAACCTGGGACTTAGAGATGCCACAGTACAAAGAATCACACCAGTCCAGTCGAGAGGTTATAAACACGTGAAGAGCTAGGTCAAGAGATGTTTCAGGCAGAAAATGTTTTATTTTAGGGTCAGGAGGCAGAACAACAACAGAGGAAACATGTTTATCTAAAGATCAGTGTGTCCATCATATACTGCGTGATCTTCGGTCAAATCTGAGCGACTGACATCTGCAGACTGACCCTGACTTCCAGCAGCTAGTGTCAGCAGATCAGGACAAAAGTCATGTAGTGTCTTCCAGCCTTTAGCGTGATCTGCAGAGGCTGAAGAAGCCTGAAGAGGAGCGTCTGGTTTGGGTTCAGCGTGAGCCGCTGAGCATTCAGAGCTGGATCAGGTCAAAGCAAAGCTCAGACTAGAAGCAAATGTTTTATATGAAGGTCGTCAGAATAAAGTGGGTCTGTGGAGTTTCCCGTCTGCAGCGCCGCCGCACTTAACACTGTAGATAACCAGGACTTTATAGCAGCGCTACTGACAGACATGAACACACTGCTGCTGCGACACAGACGTCTGCGCAGGAACAAGATCTTCATGTGTTTCTGCTTTCACAGACGCCGCTGAATCTCCCACAGCCCGATCCGTCTGGAGCATCGATCAGAACACACTTCTGTACTGATTGTTCAGATCTTCATACGTGGCAGCGGATCAGAAAGAAATACGTCTGTTCTCTGGGAGCGAGTGAATGCTCAGCAGAGCTGTCAGAGGTCAGCAGAAATCTTCTTCAGGTGATTCATCACAGTCACTTCGGGTTTGTTCATGTGATGTCGGCGCTGAAGAGCGTTTGACTCCAGGGACTGGCGTCGAGGTCAAAACAAGCACGGGCTCCTGACACGACATGAGCTGAATGCTCTATTTGGGCCCCCGGAGAGAGCGACGACGAACACGCGAGCTTCAGCCATTAGCGAGGGGCTGAAGGCACAAGTTGAAGGTTCCTGTGAAAACGAGCCGGCCGACAGGTGGGTCTCGTCCCATCACAAATCCTCCTGCAGTTAACCTTTAGCTTTCACAACCTTTGCTCAATAGAAGCCCATTAAGGTCACGTCCACTGAGAGATCAGCCAAATCCATCACGCTTCATTCGTGAAGATGCTGCTGGAGCCTCAAGAGCACATTAAGAATATCAAGCTGTGTGTGTGTGTGTGTGAATATAACACTCACAGACGCTCGTGCCGGAGCATTATGGTCCTTTAAGATGAAGTGCTTTGATTGGTCATCAGATGCAGGAATGGAGAAACTTTAACACTTTATATATAATGCATTACAAAAGAATTTCAATGCATTAATTATGCTTTGTAATGCACCTTATCATGCATTATATGATTTCATGAATAATTGCAACCACAGTTATAATACTTATCTATTCATTGTTACATCTTTAGAAAGTATAATGCATTAAAGCACAACCGATTTCAACAAGAAATGTGCAAATATTATAATGCATTTTAGCTTTGCTTATAATTATGAAAAAATGCATTACTACATACATTATGAAAATCTATAGAATGCATTATACAGTAAAGGCTTCAAAGAAAACTTTCATCTTTAATCAGAATAATACTGCAAAAGCGCCAAAGTCAGGATGTCTAAAACTGTTGATTAATAAAGAAATATTTTTCATTTTGGAGAAATAAATATTTTATTTAATCACGTCTTCTCAAATTTGTGTTCAGGAAACAGTTCTCAATGTGCTTTTTATATCACACACACAACACTTCACACGGTACATTTAAGCAGACAATAAGCAAAATTATCGTCAGTTTTATGGTTCAGGAAGTTCAAGATCCCACTAAAAACCCGTTTACAAGTCGAGTAAGTCGTGGAAAAGATTGATCCAGCATGCAGGAATCACGTCTGCAGCTCAGTGTCGGTTCCTTCACACACCAGCAGCCCAACACGATTCAAAGCGCCTCAGAACCCAGGCATTTACACTAATCTAGAGAAGTACTTGTGCAATCAGAACATACACGATAAGTCTCTTCCTCTCGTTCACTACATAGACAACATGACTATATTAGCACCTGTCTGTCAGACCATGACAGCATCACAGAGACATCACTAAACCATCACCTCTTTCTTCTCCTGACCGTCCGTCTGCATGAGATCCGTACGAAAACACATTTGATCCAAACAAAGACTTGAGCTTCATCTGGTTTCATTTTGAGACTGTTTCGAGTCAGTTTATTCAAATCATGGTTTATAATGAGGGAAAACGTTGAATTTTCTGATGCGGTCTGTTTGCACAATATTCATTATGACAGTTCAATGTCAGATATTCACACACAATCAATAAAATCTCAAATAAAACGCTTCAAATCCATCTGGACCAGAAGCCTTTAAAACCCAAAAGACTTTGAGCACTTTGATTCCAGACCTTCTGACGCTCTGAACAATAAGTCAGGCACTGGACGAGACGCAGGACTCAAACAAAGGCCACGGTCACCCGGCAGACGCACGAATACTGACGTCTACATGAGCTTCACCTCGGTATCTATCAATATTCTGCAGATCAGTAAAGATTCAGATGAAATATAAAGCGATGCTAAAAAACTGCAGTAATGGATCATTTTTAATACATCTCTGGAAATCCAGTCTGTGTGTGAAAGATGTGAACCTGGAGAAACTCAACATGATTCGGCCGCGTTTGCTGGAAAACACCAGAGGCAGGTTATTTGATCGGTGTTGATTCGCATCGATGTCAAACATCTTTCGGTGTGACCTTATGAAAAGCTTATAACATCATTACCACTCTTTCCACTCTTTGAGATCTAAGACAGTCTAAAGACAAAGTATTTACTGTCAGCCAGCAGATCTGCTGAATGTGATTTAACAGGACAACGCATGCAGAGGGAATATCTCCGTTTCTATTGGTTGTTGAGTCAGGATTTATAGTCAGAAGCACTGTGGGTAAACAGAAAACCAGTCGAGTTAAAAGAAGAGGAACTCAAGACACGTCTCCTCTTCTCTGAACATCATCTCTGCGTTCGATATGTAAGAGCACGTGTGGAACCCTAACAGAGTCCTGCATATAAACCCGACGAAGCGATCTGAACACAAGCAGAGAACTGACAGATTACAGGCTGAATGATCTTCATTTCACTCCAAAACCTCATTAAAACACTGTAACACTGATGAATAATTGGACTGATTTAAGAGTGTGAAGGTCTGTTTCTCCTCAGCAGGAATCAAGTTCAACAGTGGCAAAATCAGACTAGCAAAGTCAAAGGATCATCTGTGGAGCGGGACGTCCTGAAAGAGTTCTGGCGCTGGTTCTGACGCGCAGTCAGCCGTGGGAGGAGAATATGGGCCGGCTGATGTTACTGTTGGTGGTCATGGCTGTCAGCTCCCACCTGAAGAACAGAGAAACAGATTCATCAGAAGATCTCAGAAGCTCTTCACACTATCAGTCAGAGCCACAGGACGTCAGATCACTGCTGAAACGAGTCAGAGGACACACACACACACCACACACACTCTCTCACTCACGCACACACACACACACCAAACACACTCTCCCTCTCTCACACACACACACACTTACATTTAGTCATTTAGCAGACGCTTTTATCCAAAGCGACTTACAAATGAGGACAACAGAAGCAATCAAACTCAACAAAAGAGCAACAATATGTAAGTGCAAATGACAAGTCTCGGTTAGCCTAACACAGTTACACGTAGCAAAGGTATTTTTTTATTTTAAAAAAATGTATAAATAGATATAGTATACACACACACACAAACACAAATACACACACACAAAGAAAAACAAGTAGATAGACTAGAAAAAATAACTACTTTTTTTTTTTATATAAAAAAAGAAGATTAAAATAGATAAAGGATATAATTAGAATAGAGAGTGCTAGAGTTAGAGGGTCTAATAAAGGTGGAACAGATGTGTTTTTTAGTCGTTTCTTGAAGATGGCTAAGTACTGCTTGGATTGAGTTGGGCAGGTCATTCCACCAGGAGGGAACACTTAATGAAAAAGTCTGTGAAAGTGAATTTGTGCCTCTTTGAGATGAACAATAAAGCGACTTTCACTTGCTCAACGCAAGCTTCTAGAGGCACATAACATGAAGTAATGAATTTGGGTAAAGGGGTGCAAAGTCAGTGGTGGTTTGGGGGGCAAACATTAATGCCTTGAATTTAATGCAAGCAGCTACTGTTAGCCAGTGCAGATTGATGAACAGAGGTGTGACGTGCGTTTTTTTTGGCTCATTAAAGATTAATCTTGCAGTGGAATTTTGGATTAATTGTAGAGGTTTGATAGAACTGGCTGGAAGACCTACCAAGAGAGCATTGCAATAGACCAGCCTGGACAGAACAAGAGCTTGAAGTGAAGCATGTTCTGAAAGAAAGGTCCTGATCATCCTTATGTTGTATAAAGCAAATCTGCAGGAAAGGGCAGTTTTAGCAATGTGGTCTGATAAATTCAGCTTATCATCAAACACAACTCCAAGGTTTCTAGCTGTTTATGAAGGAGTTATGGATGATGAGCCTAACTGGATGGTGAAATATTGATAAAGTCATGGGTTTGCTGAAACCACAAGCAGTTATGTCTTAGCCAGGTTGAGTTGAAGGTGATGGTCCTTAATCCAGCAAGAAATGTCTGTTAGACAAACTGAGATCAGAGCAGCTTTCGTCGGATCATCAGGATGGAATGAGAAGTAGAGTTGAGTGTCATCAGCATAGCCGTGATATGAAAAGCCATGTTTCTGAATGACAGAACATAGTGATGCCATTTAGACAGAGAAGAGAAGTGGTCCAAGAACTGAGCCCTGAGGCACCCAGTAGTTAGATGTTGTGACTTGGAAACCTCACCTCTCCAAGATAACTTGAAAGACCTATCTGAGAGGTAAGACTCAAACCACTGAAGTGTGGTTCCTGAGATGCCCTTTGCCAATAGGGTTGACAGGAGTATCTGGTGGTTAACTGTGTCAAAAGCAGCGGAAAGATCCAGCAAGATAAGTATAGGGGATTTGGAATCCGTTCTTGCCAGTCTTAGAGCTTCAACAAATAAAACAAGGCAGTCTCGGTCGAATGTCCACATCTGAAACCAGATTGGTTGCTGTTCAGGAGGTTGTTCTGTGTGAGAAATGCAGAGACTTGGTTGAACACAACTCGTTCAAGTTTTTTTGCAATGAAAGGTAGAAGGAAACCGGTCTGTAGTTCTCTAAAAAGAGATGGGTTAAGGGTGGGTTTCTAAAGGGGTCATGTGATGTTGCAAAAAGAACATTATTTTGTGTATTGGTATAATGAAATGTGTTTATGCGATTTAAAGTAAAAAAAAAAAAACACATTATTTTCCACAAACTGTACATGATTGTTTCTCTATGCCCCGCCTTTCTGGGGGGGAACAAAAAAACCAAAAACGCGTCGATTTTTACAATGCTCATCGTTCTGAAAAGCGAGGTGTGTTGTGATTGGTCAGCTATCCAGTGCGTTTTGATTGGCTGAATTCCTCAAGCGTGTGATGTTATGCCCCTCACATACTGTGATGCCCTGTTTGGTCGGAGAGACGAGACAAAAACATTAAAACCCATATTAAACGAGGCATTTGTTGCATCCGTGGGGACATAATTACAGATTATAATAACCTATACTGTCTTTTTACGTGTTGCATCACACCACGTAAACATAAAACCATGTCTACATCTGTGATCGGAGAAATGACAAACAACAAGCGCTACTATACACTGCTCAAAAGCTAACGTTTGAATCATCAGGGCAAACTCTTTAAATATAAAACACGTTTACTTACAGTCTTTGAGTCAGAACGAAGGATTGTAGTCTACTCTCCCAGAATAAGAAACAGGACTCCATAAAATGGGCTGCACACATCTGAATATTTGGGTTGAAGGGTTCTGGAACAGTGTTCTGGAATACAACTTAACCACTGATTTCTAGTCGTGGCCTCTTTGGAGACCAAACAAAGTAGTTTTGCTTTCACAGCGAAGCACACAGAGTCTTCACGACATGGCTGCAGCAACAATATTACAGCGAGAATAAAAGTTATGCCGCCTTTCTGTTTTCGTGAACATTTGGGCGGCGTTATACAAATATTTCCACATAGAGAAGGGAAGCGCTCAGACGCTCGGCTCTGGCATCACCTTCTGCTCCTGCGGCCGTCAGGACTCACGTGAGCGTCAGCGGAAGCCCATGTTAGGCTATCCGCTCTAGTAGTTCTATACATGTGGGGGCATGTTAGAAAAAAAAAAACAAGGCCTTTTAGGTCGGTGTGGCTGACTCTTAATTTTATAAAGAATATCTTTGGATTTGAGATTTTAGTTTTTGCAACTTTACAGATCTTTTTATGCACCAAGAACTTGTAACACTACAAAGAGAAAAGAAAAATTTAAATCGCACCATATGAGCCCTTTAAGAAGTGGGGTTATACGAGCCTGTTTAACGATGAGGGAAAACAACAGGGTGAGAGGGATGTGGTAATGATGTGTGTGAGTGAGTTAAACGGCAGAAGAAATGGCTGAAGGAGATGAGATCAAATAGGATCAAGCAGACAAGTAGTAGGATGATTAGAAAGGATGAGTTTAGAGACTTCTGCCTCAGGACACCAACATAACACTCACACACAGGTTTGTTTTTGTGAAAAGTGGGGACATCCCCTTGGCGCTCACCGGCCTAATGGATTTTTTATACTGGACAGCGCTCGTCTATTGCACTACACCAACCCTACCTCTAAACCTACCCCTCACAGGAGACTTGTGCTATTTCAGATTTTCAATACACTCCATTCTGTGTGATTATAAGCGTTTTGAAAAGTGGGGACATGGGGTAATGTCCTGAAAAGTCACCTTCTCCTTGTAATACCTGTCATACCTTTGTCATTATACACATTTATGTCCTCATTTGTCACAAAAACGCGCGCACACACACACACACACACACACGATGCTGCTGCACTGCAGGAAGCCGGATGTGCGCCGGCCCTTCATTAGACTCATTAAGATAAGACGCCACTTCACCATTTGTATTCTCCATCAGCATCAGACCGTGCGTCTCCTCCAAACACACTCACAGTAAAACACACACATCACAAGTTCTTGATTCTGACCTGCAGAGCATGTGTGTGATTATCAAACTCTTGCATGATGTTAGACTGATGGACACGTCATGAAGGTCCAGATCTCGGAGACTTCTGACATTTTAAATGAGCTTCTGTTTGTGGCTCGTTGTCAGTTTCTCGGTTTGACGGTTTAATAGTTCTGACTATAAAGAACAGAAGAGTGCTTGTGCCTTAAAAAAAAAAAAAATTATTAAAGTATTCATGGACAGCTATAAAAACACCACCTCACTGCTGTCTCACACACACTCTTATACACTCTCTCTCAAACACACACACACACACACGCATGTACAGGAGCACAGAAAATACAAATTGATGAATATTAAAATACTAAAAGAAGGATGTTGTGTTAAATCGCATATGGGTGTGGTGGGTGTGAGGGTGAAGAGTGTGTGTGCGTGGTTGTGTGTTAAGTGATGTGTTCGTGCAAGGTGTGTGGGAGGGTGTTGAGAGATGTGTGTGTTTGTGTGAGCACAGCTGGTGTTTGGACTGAACCTGCGTGATGTCTTTTGTCTTTGGTGAGAGCGATAATTCGTTACACTAATTGGTTGAATACTGGTTTTGGCTGTGGAGTATTAACATGGCTCACTCTCTCCCTCTAAACAAGGTGTGGTGTGGTGTGTGTATGTGTGTGGTGTGTGTGTGTGTGTGTTGAAAACTGATCGTAAAGCTGTGAGCTGCTGACAAGAGTCCAGAGCTGATGAGGGTCAAGGGTTGAGGTGCAGATTGTTATCGCGGTCTCTGGTTTCACACTCATTCACTAGTGTGTGTGTGTGAATGTTCTCGAAGGTGGTGTGACTGCGTTCATAAGAGGCGAAGGTATGTATGTTGTGGAGGTTCTGACTTCGCACCTGATGTCAGGAGGGAGTCCAAGACTGCTCCAGACGTACTGACTACCTGCATAGCTTGCCTAGAGTCTGCCAGATTAGACCTAAAAAACACGCAGCCCAAACTCAGTAACACTAACAGCCTAACCAGACCCATACTTTACTACAGACTATCTAGAGCGGTTTATCAGAATGAATGTGTAGGTCGGCGCAGCGGTCGCGAGCGGAAGCCACATGGGCTTCCGCTGATGGCTACGTGAGTTGACGGCCGCAGGAGCAGAAGGTGAGGCAGACCCGAGTGTCTGCAGCGCTTCCCTGCTATATTTTCCACCTGGCTCCTGTGGAGCTGCTCTGATGCGCTGGCCCAAAGGGAAGCGGGGGGGGGTGAGGTGTGGGGAAGCCTTATTTTGGTGCACGGTGCACCTCGCCGAGTCCGTCTGCATCACCTCCCCCCCCCCCCCCCCCTGAGAGAGAGAGGGAGAGAGAGACACAGAGAAAGAGAGGGCGAGAGGGAGAGAGAGAGACACACACACAGAGAAAGAGAGGGAGAGATGTGGGGAGATGAGGGAGAGAGAGCCGAGAGAGAGCGAGAGAGACAGAGAGGACCCACAGAGAAATGAGAGGGAGAGAGGGAGAGGAGGGAGAGGAGAGGACAAAAGAGGAAAAGAGAAGGGGGGGGGGGGAAGGGAGAGCGGGAGAGAGAGGGGAGGAGAGAGGACAAAACAGTAGAAAGACGGGGAGAGAGGGAGAGGAGAGAGAGAGAGAGAGAGACACCACACAGAGAAAGAGAGGGAGAGTGAGAGAGAGAGAGAGAGAGAGAGAGAGAGAGGAGAAGAGACCCACACAGAGAAAGAGAGGGGAGAGAGGGAGGAGAGGGAGATGAGAGAGACACACACAGAGAAAGAGGAGAGAGGAGAGGAGGGAGAGATGAGAGACACAACAGAGGAAAGAGCGGGAGAGAGAGAGAGGAGGCGAAGAGAGAGAGGCCACACAGAGAAGAGCAGGGGGAGGGAGAGGAGAGAGGAGAGAGAGAGAGACACACACCGAGAAGAGAGGGAGAGAGGGAGGAGAGGAGAGAGACGAGGAGAGGGAGAGAGAGACACACACACAGGAAAAGGGAAAAGAGGGAGAGCGAGGGAGAGAGGGAGAGAGAGAGACACACACAGAGAAAGAGAAAGAAAGAGAGAGAGAGGGCGAGGAGGAGAGGCCACCACAGAGGGAAGAGCGGGAGAAGGAGACCGAGAGAGAGAGAGAACACCACACAGCGAAGAGAGGGAGAGAGTGATCGAGAGATGAGAGAGACACACACACAGAAAGAGAAGGGAGAGAGGGAGAGCGAGGAGGAGAGTAGAGACAAACACAGAGAAGAGAGGGAGAGAGAGAGAGAGGAGAGAGAGAGAGAGACACAACAAGAAAGAGAGGGAGAGAGGGAGAGAGAGAGAGAGCGAGAGAGAGAGAGAGACACACACACAAACACAGAGAGAGAGAGAGAGAGGGAGAGAGAGAGAGAGAGAGACAGGGTTCTGCGTACTCACCCGTATGACTGACCGAGACTGACCGTAGGGCTGTGTACGCGATCAAACGGCGATACGGACGAGTGTGTGTGAATATTAAAGCACTGCTGTGTAAATGTGCAAATTAATGTAAAACAATACATAAAATATTAAGTTGTTAAAGTTTCAATTGAGTAGACATGCCTCTTGATTATTAATCAATTAAATTTAATAAAAACATTAAATTAAATTCAATAGCTAAATTGAAATCCAGAACAAATTAAAACAGAAGACACCGAATTTTACATGTAGTCAGTTAGCAAACGCTTTTATCCAAGGCAGCTTACGAATGAGGACAACAGAAGCAATCAAACTCAACAAAAGAGCAATGATACACAAGCGCTATAACAAGTCTCAGCTAGCTTAACGCTGCAAGGTTTTTTTTTAATTATATAATAAATTTAAAAATGGATAGAATATAAAAAGAAGCGCAAGCTGTGTTAGAGGTATTTTTGTTTTTGTTAATTGTATAATAAATAAAAGGAAAAGGAATAGATAGAATACAAAAAGATTAGATAAGCAAGTGTTAGGTTTTTTTTTTTTTTTTTTTAGAAAACAAGCAGCAAATGAATAGAGTGCAAATCTAAAAGTTTTTTTTTTTAAGAATATAATTAGAATAGAGATTGTTAGAGTTAGAGGTTTTCCTATCCTTGTCCACTCCCTTCTTCTACATTTTTTCAATAAAGATGGGAAACAGATGATTTTTTTTTTTTTTTTTTCTTTTTTTTTTTTTTTTTTTTTTTTTGTTTTAGTGTTTCTTGGAAGATGGTTAAGGACGGCTGGGATGAATGCAGGTCATTCCACCAGGAGGGAACAGCTAATGAAAAAGTCTGTGAAAGTGATTTTGTGCCTCTTTGAGATGAACAATAAAGTGACGTTCACTTACAGAACGCAAGCTTCTACAGGCACATAACTCTGAAGTAATGAATCTAGGTAAATGGATGCAGAGCCAGTGGTGGTTTTGTAGGCAAACATTAATGCCTTGAATTTTATGCGAGCAGCTACTGTAGCCAGTGCAGATTGATGAACAGAGGTGTGACGTGCGTTTTTTTTGGCTCATTAAAGATTAATCTTGCTGCAGCGTTCTGGATTAATTGTAAAGGTTTAATAGAGCTGGCTGGAAGACCTGCCAAGAGAGCATTGCAATAGTCCAGCCTGGACAGAACAAGAGCTTGAACAAGGAGTTGTGAAGCATGTTCTGAAAGAAAGGTCCTGATCCTCCTTATGTTGTATAAAGCAAATCTGCAGGAAAGGGCAGTTTTAGCAATGTGGTCTGATAAATTCAGCTTATCATCAATCACAACTCCAATGTTTCTGGCTGTTTTTTGAAGGAGTTATGGTTGATGAGACTAACTGGATGGTGAAATTTTGATAAAACGATGGGTTTGATGGAACCACAAGCAGTTCTGTCTTAGCCAGGTTGAGTTGAAGGTGATGGTCCGTCATCCAGCAAGAAATGTCTGTCAGACAAGCTGAGATGCGAGCAGCTATCGTCGGATCATCAGGATGGAATGAGATGTAGAGTTGAGTGTCATCATCATAGCAGTGATATGAAAAGCCATGCTTCTGAATGACAGAACCTAGTGATGCCATGTAGACAGAGAAGAGAAGTGGTCCAAGAACTGAGCCCTGAGGCACCCCAGTAGCTAGATGTTGCGACTTGGACACCTCACCTCTCCAAGATACCTTGAAGGACCTATCTGAGAGATAAGACTCAAACCACTGGAGTGTGGTTCCTGAGATGCCCTTTGCCAATAGGGTTGACAGGAGAATCTGGTGATTAACCGTGTTAAAAGCAGAGGACAGATCCAGCAAGATAAGTAAGATTTAGAATCCACTCTTGCCAGTCTTAGGTCTTCAACAAATAAAACAAGGCAGTCTCGAGCGAATGTCCACTTCTGAAGCCAGATTGGTTGCTGTCCAGGAGGTTGTTCTGTGTGAGAAAGGCAGAGACTTGGTTGAACACAGCTCGTTCAAGTGTTTTTGCAATGAAAGGAAGAAGGGAAACCGGTCTGTAGTTCTCTAAAAGAGTTGGGTTAAGAGTGGGTTTCTTAAGAAGTGGGGTTATACGAGCCTGTCTAAATGCTGAGGGAAAAACACCAGTGTGAAGGGATGTGTTAACGATGTGAGCGAGTGCAGGTACAACGGCAGGAGAAAACGCTTGAAGGAGATGAGATGGAATAGGAACAAGCGGACAAGTAGTAGGATGATTGAAAAGAATGAGTTTAGAGACTTCTGCCTCAGAGAGTGAAGAGAAGGATGGAGAATTTGAATTTAGGAAAAATAACCTATTTCATGGGACCCTAAATATGTAATTTTTGTAAATTGTATGTAATTTTCAGAATTTCGATTAATCCAACATTTTTTTTAATTAATTTAATTTAATTTAACCAAAAAAAAAAAAAACTATTTGGAAAATAAAGGCCCCCAAATTCCTTTTGGAATTTGAATCACGTCATGCTGCTCTTATTTTAGCTCCTGTAACGTAAGGGTTAATCCACGGCACACACATGAATCCCTTTTAATGCAGCACCTGACACGACGAGAACACTAACACTTCAGCTAATGACTACAAGCATTCATTATGATAACGAGGCACTGAGATCACACTGAGAGACGGTCAGACTCACTGTAGTCCAGGAGGTACAGGTCCGAATGGTCCATGAGGTTGAACTCGTCGCCCATCCCCTGCTCCGGACACGGACTGAAACACAAGAAAACTCAGCACCACAATCCCATAATGCTTCCTCATCAAACGCCACGAAAATGCTCTGATTGCATGACTTTATTTCTAGAAATTCTCAATTTTATTTATTAGAAATCAGAACAGGAGCAAAAGTCTGGAAACACAAACTTATTCCATTCTGTCTTCAGTAGAACTGGTTTCTTAATGAATGCACTTTACACAGTCATTGAACTGAATTGACTGGAGCAGAATAATGATAATATTGTCTTGCCACCGCTGCTTCACAGCAGAATTTTGGATTCATTTTGCATCAATGATTCTATTACTGTAAAGCTGCATTGAAACAATCTCTATTGTTTAAAGTCAGATCTCCTGCTGACGGTTCACCAGTCAACACTAGTCGGGTTTAAACGCACAATCTTTCAGTTTCCCGCTCAGATCTTCAACACGGACTTCTCGTCGTCTCATGTTACAATATTGCTAAAAGAGGAAGCTGTAAAGCACACACACACCTTATCAGGCACAAACACACACAGGACCTGCAGGAAACGCTGGAATATCTCACACAAACATCTGCTTCCTGCTGACACACCTGCACTGAACACCACCTTCATCATCATCATCATCTGGAGACCCGTCCCGAACCGCAGCTCCGTCATCCTCCGGTATCTGAGTGCAGGACGTCGTTGGGATTTTACGTTCCTGATCTTGCTTAAACAAACAGGCCGCTGGTTTAAAGGGAACCAGAGTGGTTTGGGTCTCGGGAGGCCAGCTGTGGAGCTCATTACACCCCCGACCCACCGGGAGGTCAGCAGCCCGGATTACACCGAGACCTTTATCAGACCCGCCGGCCGTTACATTAACGTACGCACGCTCCTATTTATTTACCTTCATCTGCGGCGCACTGCTCAGAGTTAATGAAACGTGCCCTATGAACCCTGAGAACACAACAAACACAAACCACAGACTCAAAGAGACACCAGAGCATCACAGAAGAGCAGAGGACTCATCTCAGCACGACACATTCACAGATTTCACTGTGCTTCATTACCGCTGAACCTCACTGGTGAAACTCCGGCAGAACCAATGTGCACTCCATTCATACAATGACATCAAACACAAAATCAATAATTAATCCGAGTCCATAATTCATAATAACGCTTCCTCCAGTGAAAAAGTGCATCTGCTGTTGACTCTCGCATCAAAATCCAGCCACATATGTGTTTAGAGCTGTTTAAACGCTGCTTGATCTGTGCAGATTTCTCTCCTGATTCACACCAGAACACTTTTTCACTGGAGGAAGAGTTATTATGGATTATAGACTCTATGGTATTTTAGTTTAAAACATCTTAATGCTGGATTAGTTTCATCTTTTGTCTTCTCCAGATGTTAACTGATGGACTGGAGTGCTGTGGATTATTGTGATGTTTTTAACAGCTGTTTGGACTCTCATTCTGACGGCACCCATTCACTGCAGAGCATCCATTGCTGAGACACTGATGCAATGCTACATTTCTACAAACCTGATTGATTCTGTTATTTTCCTGTTTATTTCTGTGAAGCTGCTTTGAATTAATCTGTATTGTATGAAGTGCTATAGAAATAAAGGTGACTGGACAGACTGAGTCTCGGTATGTTGAGTTCTGCTGGTTTCCAGTAGCAGAAATGACTGAATGATCACAGACTGACAGCAGCCGGATGATAAAGACAGCGAGCGGCTCTGATCCGCTCCGAACCCTCTCAGAGAGACAGACAGAAACAGACAGACCGATAGACGGGTCAGTGGTGAGACAGCGATGTGACCAGAGCGCCTGACGGTGTGAAAGTGTTTTGTGAGTTTATGAGGTTTCCTGGTGTTTGACGGCTCATTTGTGTTACATGATCAGCAGAGTATCATTGAGGAGCTTCCTCCCCCTGCACACACACACACACACACACAGACACTCCCCCGCTGCCCTATGAAAACACACTCACTGTTGGACGTAACCACCACGGGAATGTCACTGGAATCCTCTAAAAAGCTTCTCTGGCTACAATCACCGTCATTAGCCGGAGCGTCACCCCTTCTTAAAAGGGCACGAATGAAGAATGAAAGCCCCCCGTTGATTTGTTTGGGCCGTCCGAACCCACTGATAGGGATACAGTCACTGTTCTCCACAGAAACCTTCCAACTTCCTTCCAGCATCTCTCACTCACCCGTCTTTTCAGACACTACAACTCAACACACACACACACACTCTCACGACACACACAGACACATCACACAAAACCCCACTCTTTCCGACAGTACACACACACACAACACACACAACCACACGCAACTCTCTCAAACACACCCACACACACACACACATACACACACACACACACTCACACACACACACACAAACACACAGTGCACACACACACACACCGCACCCACACACACACACACTCTTTACACACCTCTTTCACACCGCCACACACACTTCTTTCACACACAAAGGAAATGAAGGGGCTGGAGGACCACGACACACACACTCTTTCACACACACACACACACACCTTTCGACACACACCACACAACTCTTTCACACACAACACACACCTTTCACACACACACACTCGTTCACACAACACACACACACACCGTTCACTAACACACACACACACTGGAGAGATTCACACACACACACTCACTCTCTCTCACACACACACACTCTTTCACACACACACACTCTTTCACACACACACAGCTTTCAACACACACTCTTTCACACACAACACTCTTTCACCCCTTACACTCTTTTCACACACACAGTGGGACCACCAGCGCTCCTCGCTCCTGTCTGATGGAACGAACGTTGCGTTTGTGTTTTCCTCTTCCCTCGTTTACCTGCTTTTGTGTTCTTTCCTCCCCCGGATGGAGGAGGTGCGTAGTGCCGCCGAGCATATTCCAGGAAACTCCTTCGTGTGCTAATGTACTGTCCTGGTGTAGAGCAGCTTATCAGCGGAGCACAGACGCATTATGATGCCTCGTTGGTAGAAAACATCATGCTAAGATCCAAGAAGAACAAGTTTACAAAACCCCTGACTTAGTGCCTGAATAAGGGATTCCTGCAGTGAGTGGGACGCGGTGTGGAAGAAGCCAGTCCACATCTACAGATCATGAGATTGAGGAAAAAAGAGGGTCTATCTTTAATCGATCGTTAGTCCTCGCGGGTTGCTTATCATATAGCTTCCAGCTGGGCTGTTGGGAAAATCCTCAGCAGTTAATTACGTCTGAGAGGCGCTCAGCAGCAGATAGTGAGGCTGATGGAGTCTGGGTTTAAATATAGACGCAGCAGAAACAGAGCCGAATCCAGCTGATATCGGCCCGTGTGAAAACAAGAATCAGCACAAATTATCGGAGAAATGCCCTTATCTCTCGGCTGTAAACAAGGGAACTGGGAAAACAACGGATGTTTGGGGCCTCGGAGGCGACTGACTTTTGTATGAAACGCAGAAAGTGAGTTTTGGATGCATGGACTGGGTTACGCTCTCAACTAACCCAGATCTGGCAGAAAATATTCTGACATCTACAAATCCAGTGAACATGAAGAACACAGACGTTTATCTGAGACTAGTAGAGAGCGGCTCTGCACCGCACGAACTAGCTGTTCAGTTCTGTTAGTTCACTGTCATTATATACACTTTCAGAAGCAGGCTGTTCATTGCCTGGTTTCTCTCAAGGTTTTTTCTCCATTTCTGACACATGATGGAGTTTGGGTTCCTTTCCACCGTCACCTTTGGTTTGCTTAGTCGGGTTTAAAAGACGCTTAATATTCAGTAATGTTACTGATATGACTGCACTGACACCATCGGATGAGAACAAACTTTAATGGCTTTGCTGCTGTCTGTGCTTGCATCAGCTGAATTTGGATTTGTCTCATATTTGATGCAATTTGCATTATTAATTCATTTTTCCCCCTGTTTATTAATGTGAAGCTGCTTTGAAATGATCTGTGTTGTATAAAGTGCTATAGAAATAAATGTGACTCGAGTTTCATTCCTGAAGCAGCATTAAACACTCAGAACAGGAGTGAGATCTGGATTAAGGGCAGTGTGACGCGGCCGACCGCTGGACAGCTGAACATCAGTCACACAATCATCATGGAGAATCACAATACTGGCATTTCATCAACACAAAACACACTTTACATTCACAGAGACTCACAGGGGAGCAATGAAGATGATCTGAACGTGACATGCGGCTCAGAATCAATGGATCCGTCACATGATGCTGAGAGGCGTGAGAGCGTCTGCACATCATCTTAAGTGCATTTCGTCTAGCCAGCGACGATTTAAGCTGAAACTCTGTACGACTTTGCACTAGAGCCGCTACAATCCCTACCACTACTGGGCCGGAGGCACACACACAACACACCTCAACACAACTGCACCGGAGGCACACACACACACCCACACTCACACACTCCATCACACACACACAGAAATACTCACTTCAACAGAAATACACACTCACACAGAAACACACACACTCACACAGAAACACACACACACACTTTCACATTGAGCAGCATTAACTACACAGAGCCGTTGTTCACTGAGGAGCTGCGCAAAAAAATTGCGCGAATATGAACGTGGTTTTGCGCAGCTTGTCAGTGAACAGCTGCTCTGTGTAGTAAATGCTGCTTCATCTGAAAGTACGTGATGATGATTTACTGCTGATTATAGAACCGGCTTTCTGACAAGATGCGCGCTAAATATCGCATGCGATTTATCTTGCAGCCCTAACAAACACACACCACTGACACAACACAACACACACACACACACACACAGAAACACACACACCCCTACTCGCACAGTAAACACACACACACACACACACACAGAAACACACACACACACACACACAGAAACACACACACAGGTTTGTTTTGGGGAATTGTGGGGACTCTCCATAGGCGTAATGGTTTTTATACTGTACAGACCGTATATTCTATTGCCCTACACCAACACTACCCCTAAACCTACCCCTCACAGGATACTTTCTGCATTTTTACTTTCTCAAAAAAACTCATTCCTTATGATTTTTTAAGCGTTTTGAAAAATGGGGCATGGGTTAATGTCCTCATAAATCACCTTCTCCTTGTAATACCTATGTCATACCCATGTTATTATACAAATTGTGTCTCATAATGTCCCAAAAACAAAACGGCGCACGACCTCACTCACACACACACACACACACTCACAATAACACACACACCCACACAAACACACAACTTATTTCTGTTTGGCGAAACTAGTGACCAGTTTGTACAATAACAGTAATTCTTACGGAGCAATAACCTCAAGACTCTCCTCTCACACGCCACACACTCACAGCGTTACAGAAGAACACATGAGAGACAGACGCGAGCATGAAGAGCCGATCCGCATCTGATGCAGCTTAAACCATCACACAGAGGAAGTGACATCATGACTGGATATTAAAGCAACGCTCAAATAAATCCTCAAACACACTCAGCCAACCAAAACAAAGCAACAGAACAGAGGCGGCTCATCACTGATACAAGCTGTCGTCCCACGCGCTATCCCAGCATGCCAATCTGTCACGCTCCTGTTTACATCCGGCGCCTGTCCACAGTCTCTGGACTAGCGGCGCACAGACGAGGCCAAAGCGGCACGAGATCGACATCAGCTGACCTCACCGCATTATCACACACAGCAGCCATTCACACATACAGCTTACATTTACACTGATGATGAAGGAACTACATGTTCATGACATTTAAAATACTTGTATTTCTAGGTCCAACCTTTGGTTAAATTTGATTAGGAGGATATCGAAAAACTATTGATAAAAGCTCCCAGAAGAAACTGGCGCGTGTCTCAATCAGGATCAGAACGAGTGTGTGAGTGTGTGTGTGAGAGTTGTGTGTGTGTGTGTGTGTGTGTGTGTGTGTGAGAGAGAGTGAGAGTGTGTGTATGTGTGTGAGTGAGTGAGAGACAGCAGGTGAATGTGAGTGTGAGTGTGTGTGAGAGAGAGTGAGTGAGTGAGTGTTTAGAGTGTGTGTGTGTGTGTGTGTGTGTGTGTGTGTGAGAGAGAGAGAGAGTGAGAGTGTGTGTATGTGTGTGTGTGTGAGTGAGCGAGTGTGAGAGTGTGAGTGTGTGTGTGTGTGTGTGTGTGAGTGAGTGCGTGAGTGGGTGAGTGTGAGAGAGAGTGCGTGAGTGAGTCGGTGAGGTGTGTGTGTGGAGGTGAGTGTTGAGTGAGAGAAGAGTTGTGGTCTGTGTGTGTGTGTGTGTAGCGGAGAGAGTACGTTATGAGTGTAGTGTGTGTAGTGAGAGAGAGTGTGTCTGGTGTGGTGGTGTGTGGTGTAAGAGAGGAGAGTAAGGGAGTGAGTGAGTGTGTGAGTGAGGAGTGTGTCTGTGTGTGGTTTTGTGTGTGTAAGAGACGAGAGTAAGTGATGAGTGTGTGTTTGAGTGTGAGAGTGTGTGTGTGTGTGTGTGTTTTTGTGGTGTGTGTGTGTGTGTGTGTGTGTGTTTTTTTGTGTGTTTGTGTGTGTGTTTGTGAGAGAGAGAGAGAGTGAGAGTGTGTGTATGTGTGTGTGTGTGTGTTGAGTGGCGAGTGTGAGAGTGTGATGTGATGTGTGCAGTTGTGTGTTGTGTGTGTGTTTGTGTGAGTGCGCGAGTTTCGTGAGTTAGTGAGTTTGAGGGGAGAGAGTGCTTGAGTGAGTGAGTGATTGTGTGTGGTGTGAGAGGTGAGTGGTTGAGTGAGCGAGAGTGTGTCTGTGTGTGTGTACGAGAGAGATAGGTAAGTGAGTTAGTGAGTGTGTGATGAGAGAGAGTGTGTCTGTGTTGTGTGTTTGTGTAAGAGAGAAGAGTAAGTGAGTGTAGTGAGTGTGTGAGTGAGAGAGAGGAGTGAGTGAGTGTGTTGTGTGTGTGAGTGAGATGAGTGAGGGTGTGAGTGAGAGAGAGTTGTGAGTGATTGAGTGTGTGAGTGATAGAGGAGAAGTGAGGTGAGTGTTTGTGTGTGTGTTATTGATTGATAGAGAGTGAGTGAGAGTTATGTTTTGGGAGTGAGAGAGAGTGTGTGAGTGAGAGAGAGTGTGAGTGAGAGAGAGTGAGTTAGTGTGAAGTGAGAGATTGAGTTAGTGAGTGAGTTAGTGTGGAGTGATTGAGAGAGATTGCGTGAGGGTGAGTGAGTGAAGTGTGTGTGTGAGTGAGAGAGTGTGTGGGAGTGAGAGAGAGTGTGTGTGAGTGAGAGAGAGTGTGTGTGAGTGAAGAGAGTGTGGGTGAGTGAGAGAGAGTGTGTGTGTGTGTTTGTGAGTGAGTGAGTGAGTGAGTGGAGTGAGAGAGATTTGAGTGGGTGAGTAGTGTTGTGAGTGAGAGAGAGTGTGTGAGTAGTTGAGTGTTGGTGAGTGAGACGAGTGTGTGGTGATTGAGAGAGAGTGTGTGTGAGTGAAGATAGTGGAGTATTGTGAGTTGTGAGTGGTAGAGAGTGAGTAGTGAGTTGTGCGTGAAGTGAGTGAGAGAGGTGAGTGAGTGGTAGTGGTGTGGGAGGGAGGGTGTGTGGTGAGGGAGAGATGTGGGTGAGTGAAGAGAGAGAGAGAGAGAGAGCGCGAGAGTGTGAGTGAGTGAGTGATTGAGTGTGAGTGAGTGATTGAGTGTGTGTGTTTTAGAGAGTGGTGTGTGGTGTGTATTGTGGACTTTTGGGGGGTCGCTGGTTCTGCTTCTTGTTTGAGTCTGATTTCCACACACACTGTTTGCATGTCAATGATTAACACAAAGGCTGACCTCTAAAGTGACGGCGAGGTCACACACGTTACAGGTATTTATCTGAGGGACGAGACGAACGCTCCCCGCGCGCATCATGAATCAGACGGCAGACACCTCGCTTGTGTTTTCTTCAGTCGCAGGAAACGGCCGTCAGATTTATAGCGTGCTGATGCTGAGCAGACGCCTCCGCTGATATTCCTGCTGCCTTTATGATATTTACTTAAACAAGGAATTTGTTGAGCGTAAATTTAGGGCTTTAGTGAAGCACAATAAAGTTCCCAGCGCTCCGGCTGTGTTCAGAGGCCCGGAGGTGTCTGGGAAAGCCGCGCTGCAATCATCGTTATGCAAACGTGCGATGCTCATCGTCAGGCGTCGGCGCTCGTTCTCGCGCTGCAGGAGACACAAACTTCATCTTCACTCAGACTGTGTGTGTCAGCATGAGAGAAAAGATCATCGGATCACATAAACTCACACTGCACATGAGTGAAGGAACACGTGATCAGACACCTCATCACGGTTCTCCTTCACCGTCCAATACAACAAAAAACTAATAATGAAGAGTCTGTTGTTCTAAATGCATGAGCACAACCGATATTTACCTAAACGTCAGTCATCAGCAGAAGCTTTGAGGTTTAAAGATCATTTCTATATCAGTTCAGTCAAATGTGTCCAAACACTGGACTAAAACAGGTTGTTTTTTGTTTGTTTGTTGTGAATGTACATGAGACGCCCACAAATACCCAGAATCCACCTGCCCTCTGAAGCCTTTCAGCTTGAAGTCAGTCAAACGTGTGTCACGATTCTTCATAAGAAGAGTGTTAGCGTGTGCAGTGATCAGATGTGTGTGTGATGTGTATTTTGGGAGAGATTTATGTTCATCACATTACAATGTAGTGTTGGTAGTGAAAGCTGTGTGTGTGTGTTAAGTGTGTTTGTGTGTGTGTGTTAGTGGCCACTTACGGCAGAATAAACAGGCCTGCTGGGCCAAAGAGAGGCGTGAAATTCAGCCACTGCTCTGATTTATGAGCCGCAGAAGAACCCCCATCTCACCTGACGCAACCCGACACTCAAACTACACCACTACACCACACACACACACCCCCTCGCACACACACACACACACACAGCCTCGCTTATTTTTTAAAAACAGGCCGATGAGACGTCTTTCATCTTCCTCTCCTCCCACATGATCTGCGTGGATTCATCTGCATCCAAATTGTGCCACACGCTCAATTCCTGTGGTTCCTTGGGTGCTACATGAAACTCATCTTCTAACGAATGATAGGCGGGAATGAATGATCTGTCTGATGTCAGAGTCATCCTGGTCACTGACCCCACACAGGTACGAACTCTTCTAGAGATTCATCGATACACACTAGTTCAGCAACAACAGTTTATCTTAATCAAGATTCAAAAGCAAAAATATATGAAGTCTTGTTTTCTGAGAAATTGATCAAAATTAAGTTTGTGATCAAACCAAGAGCAAATATCTGCCAATGGACTCAGAAAATCAACTTAATTCAAAGAGAAAATAAGTTTACATTCCCCCTTGGCAGATATTTGTTCATATTTTAATCATCAGTTTCTCAGAAAACAAGACTCAATTTCTTCATTTTGTATCTCCAGTAAATGTATCTTGATTTCAGGATGTACTGTACTGGAAAACAAGACAGAAACACTGAGGAAGAGATTCATTTAATGCCACGGCTTTATGAATGTAAGATTTCTGCTCTGATTTAAGAGCTTTTAAGGCCTTAATTTGAGGAAAAGTGAATTAAGACTTTTTATGCCAGCTTTACAATTTTATCTGCATCTTGCCATTTCTATGCAGCGATTTTTATGCAATATCCCAAAATGCACATAAAATCAGATGGACAGAAACTACTGATCATGACACATAAGTAAAGTGAAGAATAAAGTGTTAGTGGCACAGGAAGTCATGACTCCTGGAGGAAATCCTGCTCTGATCCCACAGGGAAAACCAAATAAATGAGGAGAAGTGTTGCACTCTCCTCTCAAACATTAGTCTCCGTACGGCAGATAATCCTGCTTAACTGAGCACTTCAAGAGTTTAAGAGCAGACACACAAACAAACTCCGGCTTTCTGCCGCTCCACCATCCATCAACATCTGTTCTTCACTTCAAACACATAAGAGACTAAGCACCAGATTTACTGAACACGGATCCCATCCCATGAAAGCGCTGATGGGAGTGTTTAGCTCTGCTGATTATTAAAGACTCGGATCATTTCTATCATGACCAAACCAGCAACGACCGGCCATCTCCAGAGTTAAATAACGGTGCAAACACCAGTGAACGGACTAGTGATTTAAACCCTTCTCTGCTGCAATTCTGTTGTAAAGTCTAACTATATTATCACTCAGCTAGTTATTTAAAGTTGCATATGCAAGTAATCTGTAATCTGCATACATACAGTACAGTGTGTACACTGATATGTAGCAAATGCAACTATATTCTCGTCCAGCTCTAATCTGATAAATGCAACTATAAAACATGAAGATATCAGATTTCTAACCCGGAACATGAACATGTTTTCTGCTTTGTTGCTGTGTTGTGAAAGGCACTATATAAATACATTTGACATGCACTCGGAGAGAGTCACTGTCCCACAATGCCGTGCGTTTATCTCTGTGCCGCTGTGGAGCAGACTGAGGGATAATCAGCTCGACTGCGGCTGAGGACGGCCTGAGCTTCACCGCAGGACCCAGGATAAGAGCGCGTCTGATAAAGCAGCATTAGCCAGCTCATTACACCGCTAGCGTCTGGGACCGAAGGGAGCCCGCTGCTTCCTCAATATAAAGCTTGTTCAGGGAGCGCTTCAGGACTCTGGGGGTTTGAGTCGGACCGCTGAGCCGCAGCACCGTCTGCAGACGACTGCTTCTGTTAACACGTGACCACACGCGTGTACCACGCTCCTGTTCATCACATGACAAACACTCAGAACTGTGTGATCCGGCACAGATTTCTGCATCCACACGATAAAAACCCCACACAGAAGCCACAAGAAAACAACCCCCTGCCTTTCAGTTCACGAGTGCGAGTCTGAATTGGCCACGACACACAAGAAGTTGAACTTGAATACAAACTTGCATAGGTAGAGTTTTAAACATTTATCTATCTGGCCTACAAACCTTCAAACATCAAGGCTTTTTAAACTCCTTCAAAGTTTGACTCGAGTTTGTTTTTCTAGTTTAAAATGAATTTCAATTCCTTTTTACACCTCTTTCCATTGGAATCGACGTGCTGTAGTGGAATGCTGTGGTGTGTGGAGCTCACCTGGTTCCTCCGAAGAGGACGATGCGATCTCCCAGCATGCAGCAGCACTGTCTCCGTCTGGGACACGGGCCTTTGCCCTTCGGCTCCAGCTTCTTCCAGGAGAACGCCTCTGAACACATGAATACAGACCAGCGTGAATCATTCTGATGCACACACAGTGAGGCCAAACACTGAGTCCACTCTGGATAAAACTTCAATACGGAAACAAAATCAAACAAGAATTAGCCCTGTAAATAAATAGATAATTATTAAATACAGTTTGAAGCAGACATTTAAAAACCTACAGCAATTTTTCTGACTATAACTGTATTTCATTGCACCCCTAATTTTTTTAATTATTGTAGTACAACTGTCTTAAATGACATAAATATTACTAACTAAACCGAGCTGGACAAACGTATGTTTAATGAGCAGCTCAGAATGAGAAGAATCACCTGGATTGAACTTCCAGAGGTCGTTGAAGTGTCGATCCAGACGAGCATTATAACCACCGAATATATACAATTCTCCATTGTAAGCAACTTTCAGAGAAAAATAAAGAAAAACTGAGATTAACAACCAATATAGCAATTTCAGCTCATCCCAGCGGGTGTGTGTGTGTGAGAGAGAGAGTTGATGTGATCGTTTGTGTCCTGAGCGGGCGCGGTGTGACTGTGCAGATAGTGTGTGTGTGTGAGTGGTGTGTGGATTCTGTGTGCGTGGGAGGTGGGTGTGTGAGTGTGACTGTCGTGTGTGAGTGAGTGTGGGTGGTGCGTGCTTGCCTTGCGTGTTGTGTGAGCGTATGTGTGGCGAGTGTGCGTCGGTGTGAGTGAGTGTGTGTGCTTCGTGGTGCCGTGTGTGTGAGCGTGTGTACGAGTTGACTGTGCGGTGTGAGGTGTGGTGTGTTAGTGTGTTAGTGATTCTGTGTGTGTGTGTGTGAGTGTGACTGCGTGTGTGAGTGTGTGTGGTGTGTGTGAGTGTGTGAGTGTGAGACTGAGTGTGTGTGTGTGTGAGAGAGTGTGTGTGAAAGAGAGAGAGAGAGAATGTGTGTGTGTGAGTGCATGCAGGTGTGCAAGAGTGCGTGTGTGTGTGTGTGCGCCGTGTGAGTTTGTGTTCGTGAGTGTGAGTGTGTGTGATCTGTGTGAGAGTGTGCGAGTGTGGTGCTTGCCGCGTGTTGTGTGGTGAGTGAGACCTGTGCTTGTGTGAGTAGATTGTGTTTGAGAGAGAGTTTGGTGGCGGTGATTGCGTGCGAGTGTGTGAGAGAGGGCGTGTGTGTGAGTTTGTGTGCGTGATTGTGAGTGTGTGGTCTTTGGTGCGAGTTTGTGCGAGTTGTGTTTGTGGCGTGCGATTTCGTGTTTGCGGCGAGTGTGTGTGTGGTGAGTTAGCGGTGCGTGTGTGAGTAAGAGTGTGTGTGAAGAGCGAGTGTGTGCGCGGAGTTGCTGCGAGGTGTGTGAGAGAGAGTGCTTGTGTTGTGAGTGCGCGCGTGTGAGTTGGGTGCGTGAGTGTGAAGTGGGGGTGTTGTCTGTGGAAGTGTGTGTTTGCTGTGTGGCTTGAGTGTGCATTTCGGGCGTGCGAGCGGTCTCGTGCTGAGTGATGTGCGTGCGAGTGGTGGTGTGTGAGTGCGTGTGTGTAGATGACTGTTGCGGGTGTGAGTGATGTGGTGAGAGAGAGAGTGTGTGCATGTGCGTTTTGTGTGGGCGTGCGAGTGTGTGAGAGATGTGTGTGTGTGTGGCGCCGGAGACTTTTGAGTTTTGTGTGCGTGGTGGTGAGAATTGTGTGTCGTGTGGAGGTGTGTGTTAGAGAGTTGTGTGCGCAGAGAGAGAGGTGTGGTGTGTGTTCTGTGTAGGTGTGTTTGTTCTGTGATATAAGTTGCAAGATGAGTGGAGTGATTGTTTGTGAGAGTCGAGAGTGAGTGAGTGATTGTGTGAGAGAGAGCGAGAAGAGTGTGTGCGTGATTGCGGGCGAGTGTGGGAGAGAGTGCAGCGAGTGTTGTGTTGTCTGTTGTGGTGTGTGAGTGTCTTTGTTAGTGTGTGAGAGAGTGCTAGCGCTTGTGTGTGCTGTGTGATGTGATGTGTGAGTTGCAGTGTGTGTGTGTGTGTCGTGTGTGTGTGAGTGAGTGTCTGTGTCTGTATGTGTGTGTGTCTGTGTCTGTCTGTGTCTGTCTGTGTGTCTGTGTGTGTGTGTGTGTGTGTGTCTGTTAGAGAGTGTGTTGTCGGGTGTGTGTGTGTGTGTGTGTGTGTGTGAGTGGTGTGTGTGTGGTGTGTGTGTTAGTGATGATTGTGTCGTTGTGACGTGGGTTGAAGTGGGGTGAGTGTGCGCGTGTGAGTTTGGGGTGCATGATTGTGAGAGGTGTGTGTGCTGTGTGATGTGTGAGAGAGTGAGAGAGAGGGGAGATTGTGTGCGTTCGATTCGTGCGAGTCGTGATGTTGATGATGTAGCGTGTGTTAGTTTGTGGCCTGAGTGTGAGAGGTGTGTGTCTGGTTATGTGTGAGAGAGTGTGTGTGTCTGTGTGTGTTGTGATGTGAGTGAGTGTTGTGTCCGTGTGAGTGTGTGCTGTGTGTGTTTGGTGGTGTGTGAGTGATTAGAGTGTGTCTGTGATGCGGTGTGATGAGTGTGGGAGTGTGGCGCGTGATGAGTTTGTGGCATGAGTGTAGATGTGTGTGTCTGTGAGTTGTGTGAAGTGAGTGGTGTTGAGTGAAGAGCGAGAGTGGTTTGCGTGAGTGCGTGCGGTGTGTGAGAGCAGTGCGTGTGTGAGTTTGTGTGCCTGAGTGTGAGACAGTGTGCTGTGTCTGTGTGATGTGTGAGAGAGTGTGTGGGTCTGTGGATGTGTAGAGTGTGACGAGTGGTGTGTGTTCTGTGTGATGTGAGGTGTGTGTGTGTGTGTGAGTGAGTGGTGTTTGTGGTGGTGTTTGGTGTTCTGTGGTGAGTGTGTTGTGAGTGTTTGTGTGAGATAGTGTTTGTGTCGAGAGAGATGTGGAGCGAGGTGTGGGCCTTGTGAGAGTGGAGTGAAAGTGTGTGTGTGTGGACTGTCTGTCGTGTGTTATTGACACGGTTAGTCCTGGGTTGAGTGTGCTCGTGTGAGTTTGGTGTGCATGATGTGAAGTGTGTGTTTCCGAGTGTGAGCTGTTTGCGAGATTGTGTGTGTGTCTGAGTGTGACGTAGTGTTGAGTGTGTAGTGTTTGTAGTGGTGGGTGTGTGGTGGGCATTGAGTTGACTTGAGTGAGTGCAGTGTGTGTGAGAGCTGAGATAGCGCGCGGAGAGTGCGTGTGTGAGTTGCCGTGTGATTTGTTGGTGCATGAGTGTGAGATGGTGTGGCTGTGTGATGGTAGTGGTGGGAAAGGAGTGTGTGTGTCGCGTGGTGAGTGTTTAGAGTTTGAGCTGAGCGGCGAGCGTAGCTTGATTGAGTGAGCTTGTGAGTGAGTGTGTGTGTGAGGTGCTGATGAGATGAGTATAGTCGTGGGTGAGTGAGTGAGTGCGAGTGTGTGTGTGTGTGAGTCAGTGAGTGTGTGAGTGAGTGAGTGAGTGTGTGTGTGGCGTGTGTGTGATAGAGCGTGCGTTGAGTGAGTGAGTGAGTGTGTTGTGGAGTGTGGTGAGAGAGCGGCGGAGTGCTTGTGTGTGTGTGTGTGGTGTTGTGTTTTTGGAGAGAGTGGTGAAGTGTGTGTGTGTGTGAGTGATTGTTTGTTTGTGTGTGTGAGTGTTTGTGTGAGAGAGTGAGTGTTTGAGTGTGTGAGTGTTTGAGTGTTTGAGTGTTTGAGTGAGTGGTGTGTGGGTGAGGAGAGAGTAGTGATGAGTGAGTGAGTGAGTGAGTGGGTGAGTGTGTGTGTGGTGTGTGTCGTGAGGGTTGGTGAGAGAGTGTTTGGTGATTGTTTAGTGTTGAGAGAGTGTGCGTGGCTGTGTGATGTGTGGTTTGAGTGGTGAGTGTGGTGTGAGTGAGTGATGTGAGTGGAGTGTGTGTGTTGGGACGAGATAGCGTGTGGCGTGATGTGTTCTCATGTCTTAGTTCTGATTGTGATTGTGTGCAGTGTTCGTCCGTGTGCGCGTGTGAGTTTGTGTGCATTATGTGAGAGTGTGTGTGTGGAGTGTGAAGTGTGTGTGTCTGTGTGAGTGGGTGGGTCAGTTGGGTGGGTTGTGGGTTGTGTTGTGTGTGTTATAGTGAGTGGTGGTTAGAATTACGAAGTATGCAGTGACTGGATGTGCGGAATCAATTGGCGTCTGGGCGTTGTTGTTGGGTTCAGGACTGCCGGCTCGCATGAGTGAGTGTGTGAGCGCGTCGCGTTTCGCCATCAGAGTGCCTGCACTGCGCTGATTGAGTCTAGTGCTTTGTGTGTTTGTCTAGAGTGAGTTGAGGTGCTGTGTGTTCATAGCGTGCTGGAGTTAGTGGTGAGCGTGCGAGTGTGATGTGATGTGTGAGTGCAGTGCTGTGTGTGAGAAACGAGACGAGCGAGAGCGTGTGTCGTGTGTGGTGGGAGTGAGTGGTGTGCGTGCGTGGTAGAGAGTGCGTAGTGCTGAGTGAGTTATGGTGAGTCGACGTGTTTGCTCACAGGCAGAATGGCTCCTGCGTCCCTCGGGCAGCAGCTGTGCAGACGGTGTGTTTAGCCAGCAGTTTGTCTCCGTGTCGAAGATCTTGATTTTATTGCAGTAGATCTCGTTGTTGGAGTGGAAGGGGCCGAATCGATCCGCTCTTCCTCCAAACACAAACATCTTGGTGCCGATGATAGTAGCAGAGTGGAAGTCCCTCCATCGAGCCGGAGTGCCCTGAGAGACCAACACCACACGCCTCAGACACAGACAATGAATGTTGCAGTGAACACCCACACACACACACACTCACACACACGCACACACACGCACACACAATCACCCACACACACACACACACACACACTCTCTCTCTCTGTTTCTCACACACACACACACACACTCATTTTAGCATCATCAAACGGACGATCACACAATCACATCTCTGTCTGTGAGTGAGAAACTGTTCACATTCAATCACATCTTTCTCTATTATACACAGATCAATCCTGATGAAGCTCCACGGCGCCATCTAGTGACAGCGGCTGTGTCTCAAACCTAGTCAGCTGACTCAGGGGTTTTCAACCTTTTAGGACATGCGCCCCCCCCAAGTTGGTCTAATTTCACTCGCACCCACAAGTTGAAAGCCCTGACTGACATACACAGATCATCGCTGTTAGCATCATATCCTTGCCTTAGTATAGACCATCTATTTATCCCTCATCTGAGCGAAAACTGGAAGTAATGCTGAGTCACGTTGAGGTTAATAACGGCTCTTCATTCAAGCATGTCTATGGAAGTAAATGAAAATTTCAATGTCAGTTAGTCCTAACACCGCTCTGTTCAACTTTCAGAATAAGATTTTTAGCTGTTTTTTTAGTCAGTGTCCCATACGAATCACGCTTTAACCGCAGATCAGCCGGGACTTTCACTAATGCTGTGATTCACCACTACTCTGTTCACATACTGTTTTTTTCCGCCTACTTTTAGTAGTCAGTGCATTTTATTATATACAGCTTTACCACAGCCACTAGGCTGACCAAAGTCCTTACCAGAGGAGCACGATTAGAGCAGAATATAACATACATAAGAACAGGCCAGACAGCAGAATTAAGAACAACATAGTTAAGAATGACCATATCGCAGGAGGACCGAAACAAAGTTTTAAACTTTGAATTTTCAACATTCAAGGGATTATGATTACTACGGAGACGTGTTTGTCACATTTTAAAGGCTGATCAACAAGAACTAAAGGCAGATAAACTCTCCAAATCAGGGTTGCGGTGTCTCTACACTGGCCCTGAAACAATTCATCGGCTTGCCTCTTCATTTCGGGAATAGGACATTAATGGATGCTAGTACTGGCAATCCAGATTTGACCTCCTCTCAGACATAGCAAAGAGACTGAAATCACGTGGGATTGTTTCTTTTGATTGGTAAATAGATTTGAGTATCATCCACATAGAATGAAGATTACAACCAGTGTTTCCTTAGAATAGGGTGATGATGGTGGTGGTGAGTGAGTGACCCTAACCCTAACCCTAACCCAGAGTAACTGCAGAGAGAGAAAGAGTAGGGAAGATAGAGCCTAAAACTACCCAGCTTCACTAGAAACTTTCTGTCGGTCAGGTATGACTGAAACCAGCTCAGAACGGGACTCTAGTCTATATCATCTAGTGCGGAGGTCGCTAGTTTTCACAATGCAGCACAAGATCTAAACGTAAAGAAGCACAGAGTCCTCTTAGAGCAGATGAATACGTGAAAGATTGGGTAGCTCCAACCCGAACGCTCACTATGACCGCACCATGCTGCGTGGTTCCAGCTTGTGAATCTCATTGGAGAAGCAGTCGGCCTGAGAACACAAACACGCGTCGTCACGCGCTCGTTAGAGAGTCTAATCACTCCATCACCTCAGTTTACGCACCACTGCTCGTATCCTGCCGAAGATGTACAAATGGCCTTTCCCGACACAGGCTGAGTGTCCGTCTCTGTCCCTGGGACCGTCCGGAGATCTTGGAGTGGAACGCACGGTGCTGAGCTGAGGAACACCAGACACACACTCACACAGACACACAGACACACACACAGACGCACACACACACAGACACAGACAGACACACACACGCACACACACACAGACAGACACAAACACACAGACACACACACTCAGACGCGCACACGACACACAGACACCAGACACCACAGACACCCACCAGAACAGACAAGACCACATACCCACACAGACAGACAGCCACACCGACACACACAGACACACCACAGACAGAGACACACAGACACCACATAACAACGACAGACACACACACACAGACACACCCACACAGACACACACACACACACACACACACACAAACACACACACAAAAAAACACACACACACACACACACACACACAAACACGTACACCCACACAGACAGACACAGACACACACACACACACACAATGCACACACAGCGCCAGACAGAGACACACAACACACACACACCACACACACACCCACGCACACAGACACACACACACAGACAGACAGACAGACAGACAGACACACACACAGACACACACAGACTCACTCAAACCAGCTGCTGATGGTCTGGAGGTGTAACACATGGACCATCATGGCTCTATGTTTATCACTGTAAATCCACGTCAGACACTGGAGGAGGATTTCTCTTCATCATCAGACGTCAGTGATTACTGGATGGTGTTTGACTGATGCTGATCAAACGGTTTGCAGATGATCAGAGAAAAGGCTGTATTTCTTGTGTGAACATTAAATCATGTTTGCAGTGGGACGAAGAGCCTTCAGTGTGCTAGAATTATTAACAAAAATGATATATTTGACAAAACACTGATTATGACCAAATTAAAAAAATGGTTTAGATGTAAATCCATAATCCAACAACCTGGACAAGATGAACTTAACCCTCATGTTGTGTTTCAGTCATTCTGACACGGAGAGGATTTTATTTTTCTGAAAATACTAGTTAATGTTGTTGCATTGGACAGGGTAGAACAACTTCACACAAATCTGATCTTTCTCACAAATGAGTGACATTTCCTGTTGTACCAAATTCTGGATTCAATCGTTTAACTTGTTTTCTTTCATTTAGCACAGCTTTTGTGCTTCTTTTTTTGAACTGACTGATAGTAGGCCTCGTTGATCTGAGCTCAGTCTTTTTGTTTGCAAAAAATGCTTTCCATTTGTGCATAATAATGTGCAATTTCACTCACCAATCTGAGTGCATAACCCTCATGAGGCCTGCGATCAATCAGGTCCAATAGAAACACAAACCCTGTGCTGACTTGGCATCCCTTATTTTGGAGAACCAGCCTGACCCTGATACTTACACGCAGTGTTTGTAGGCTGGCCATCTTTGACAAGTAAACCCAAATTAGGTTACGTCATTCAGCACAATACAAGTGTAAAATAATGAAGAGAAAGCTTAAACCAACGGCTTTAGCCCGCAGCATTACACTGAAGCGTGTGGTTTGTCTGCGGACACCTACTGACATCAAAGGCTACGCCACGTACTCGCGCCCTGCTTCTTGTCGTCCGCGCCCAGATCACACCGCCTCCTCCACGCATCAGCAACCGCCTTGTGTCCGTTAGAGCGCCTTTCGGTCCCCTCCCTAATCGTGCTCCCTCCATCCCGGTTCTCAACCGGCGGCAGCTTCGTCCAGCGCAGAGACTCTGAGAGAACCACACCCCACACAACACACACAGACAATCTGATTCCTTTCATATGCATTTTCCCCCCCCCCAAACCCTGAGCTACAGCGCGGTTAACCAAACTAACCGGTGTTGAAGACATGCACGTCGATCTGTCTCAGGGTCTCGTAGTCTTCTCCGGAGCAGTATCCTCCGAACGAGTACACCTTGTGTCCGACCGCCACCGCCGCGTGGTTGACCCTCCGCGGGCCGCCCTCCAGGTGCACCGTCCAGCGTAACATCCCACGCTCGGCCGCGGCTGACCGCTGCGCTAAACCATCACCGCTCCGTCCAGCTGAGGAGCAACACACACACGATTAGACACACAGGCTGCTTTACATCTCTCAGAGCTGCTGAATATCACAACATTAATGTTCATTACTGTGAAGCTGCTTCCAAACTATCTGCATAAAGCGCTTCAGAAATAAATATATATAATGTATATCAGGTCCTGATCAGCCAGTTTATTTTATGATTATGGCGGTTGACTTTATATTGTCAATTGTATTATTTTTAATCAACATCTTGTGAAGCCAAAAGCTGCTTGTTTGTAAGAAACTAATCCAGCATTAAGACGTTTTTACCTAAAACACGAGTCCAATAACTCTTTCCATCCATGAAAAAGTGCATCTTGCTGTTTCGCTCGCTCAAATCCGCCACATATGTTTTAGAGCTGTTAAACGCTGCTGGATCTGGGCAGATTCCTCTCCTGATGGCCACCAGAACCCTTTTTCACAGGGAAGAGTTATTATGATTAGTGGACTCTCTGTATTTGCTTGAAAAACGTCTTACCTGCTGGGGATGTGTTTCAGCTTTTGTCGTTCTCCAGATGTTTACTGGGGGGATGGATGGATGCTTCTTCATATTGTGAAGCTTTTATCAGCTGTTTGGACTCTCATTCTGAGGCACCCATTCACCGGCAGAGCCTCCATTGCGAGACAACTGTGCAGTGCTACATATTCTCCAACTGATGACGACACACACTCGTACCTGATCTAGATGAGGCTGAAGTGAGATTTTTCAGCACATCTACTCTATATAGATTCCTAATGTTTTGTGTTTAGTTTAAGAAGGCAACAAAGGGTTTGAAGACACTAGCTCAGACAAATCACACAGAAACAACACACCGAACCACCTTCACTCGCGTCCTCCACACCACACACACACACTCTCACTGCTCTCTCTCACACACACACACACACCTCACTCTCTCTCACACACACACACACACACGCACACAACACACACACACACTCTCTCTCACACTCACTCACACACTCTCACACACTCACACTCTCTCACACTCAACTCTCTCACACACACACCACACTCCGCTCATCTCTCTCACACACACACACACACACACTCACCTCTCTCACCCACACTCACTCTCTCCCACACACACACACCCACACTCTCTCTCTCACTCTCTCTCACACACTCACACTCCTCTCTCTCACACACACACACACACACACACGCCCTCTCTCTCACACACACACTCCCTCTCTCACACACACACACACTCACTCTCTCTCTCTCTTTCTCTCTCTCACACGCACACACATTCTCTCTCACACACACTCACTCTCTCACACCCACACACTCTCTCACACACACTCTCTTACACACACTCACTCTCTCACACACACACACTCGCACACACTCTCACACACACCCTCGTTTCACTCACTCGCACAAACACACACTCCGCTCTCCTCACACACAAACACTCCTCTCCTCTCTAACACCACACATTCATCGCTCTCTCTCCACACAACACATCACTCACTCTCTCTCTCTCTCACCACACACCACACACACACACTCACTTCTCTACACACCAACACACACACACACTCTCTCTCACACACTCTCACTCTCTCTCTCTCACTCACTCACATCTCTCTCTCTCAGACCACCACTCTCTCTCTCACACACACACACACACACTCACTCACTCTCTCTCTCACACACACACACACACGCACTCTCTCTCTCACACACACTCTCTCTCTCTCCCACACATACCCCACTCTCCTCTCTCTCACACACACACACACCCACACCACGCTCTCTCACACACCACTCCCGCGCTCTCACACACATACACTCCCGCCTCCTCCGCTCTCACACACAGACACGCACGCTCTCTCTCTCACCACATCACACACACACATCACGCCCGCCACACACACACAACAGCCCCACAGCATCTCTCTCTTCTCTCACACACACACACTCTCTCTCTTCTCTCTCTCACACACTCTCTCTCCCACACACACACTCACTCTCTCACACACACACACACAACACTCACTCTCTCTCTCTCTCTCTCACACACACACACTCACTCTCTCTCACACACACACTCACTCTCTCTCACACACATACACTCACTCTCTCTCACACACACCTACCCACTCTCCTCTCTCACAACACACTCTCTCGCTCTCTCCTCTCTCGCTCTCTCACACACAACACACAACACCCCACACACACACACACACACGTCTCGTCTATCAGTTTGAGCGGCTCTGCAGTGTGTAAATATATAATCATATCTCTGGAGGCACAAGCCAGAATATATTTAGAGAAACACAGCAGTCCATCATGACACAAAACACCAGCAGCTGCCCACACGTGACGCGCCAGACCTCCTGAGAACATGTGGATGACCTCTGACCTCTGACCTTTACATGACAGACACGCGGTCAATCAGCCCAGTCTAAAACAATATGTAACTTCATGAAGGCATGAGCGAGTTATTTCAGAATCTCAGTAGCTTTAATGTGCTGCATAAAACATGATCATAGTCTGCTTCAAAATATAATGTACTCATTTCCATAATTAAGAAATATCTGTTTGATGGGACATCAGAAATCATGACTGTTTTCATCCTGAAGATTTTCTCAGTGAAACTCTTTGATTTTAATTATATAAAATATTAAAACAGCGAATAAATTTCCAGTAAAGTGGTGTTAGCAGGATTAGCACTAATTTACAAACACATCTTCTGCACACAAACCGCTGAAAGCATCAGATGAGCATTAATCTGTCCGGTACCGAGGCTCATTATTAGCCAGCCCAGCTAACCGAGCTCCAGCAGATAAACCCTCAGCAGCACAAGCCACCGATGATTAAAACACGCACATCTAGCGCATCTAACAGCGCAGAGGAGCCTCGACCTGAACGCGTCTGAATAAAGCTGTTAGAGACGAACGAGATGATAAACACTGCTGAAGATGAAGAGCAGAATCCCCGCTTACCTTCAGTGCTAATGATAAACATAATGAACCCGCAGCGCCCTCTGCTGGACACACTCACTCACACACACACTCACACACAAACTCACTCACACACAAACAAACAAACACACTCACACACACACACACACTCACACACCCACACACACACTCACACACACTCACTCACACACACACACACACTCACATACACACTCACATACACACTCACACACTCACTCACACACATTCTCACACTCACTCACACTGTCTCTCTCTCACACACACACGCACGCACACACGAACGCACATAACCTGGCCATCCTTTTCCAAGCGTTTCACAAACACACACCCCTCCACCACACCACCCACGCAATACACACTCACACACACACACAACACCTCACACACACACACACACACACTCACACTCACACACACACTCACACTCACACTCACACACACACTCACACACACACTCACACACACACACACTCACACACACACACACACACATACCTCTCTACACACACACACACACACCCCTCCACACACCTCACACACACTCACACACACCACTCACACACACACACCCACACACAAAACACACACACACACACACACTCCAACCAGCAACACACTCACATATCACATACCACACTCACACACACACACACACCCACACACAACACACCCACTCACCTACCCCTCACATACACCCCACACCCAACACCACCCACGCACCTACACACTCACAGACACCCCACGCACACACTCACACACTCACACACACCCCCACACACACACAAACACACACATACACACAAAACACCACACAACACGCCACTCACATACACACCACACACACACACCCTCACAACACGACCACTCACACACCCTCACACAAACGCACACTCACAACCCTACACACACTCACACACACCCAGCTCACACCACACACACACACACAACACACACGCCCACTCACACACACACTCACACACAAACTCACACACACACTCACACTCACTCACACACACACTCACACACTCACACAGTCTCACACACACACACACATTCTCTCTTTCTCACACACACACACTCACACACACTACACACACACCTCACCTACACACTCACATACCCTCCGCACCCACACCACCTCACACCTCACAACTCACACACGCCAACACCACCACACACACAAACACACACACAACCTCACACACCCACACTCAACATACACACACACACACACACATACCCACTCACACACACACACACACACACAGAACTCAGCCACCGCACACACACACTCACACACACACACACACATCACACACTCACACACACACACACTCACCACTCCCAACACACACACTCACCACTCAACACACACTACACACTCACACACTACACACTCCACACTCACACACTACACACTCTCACACTACACACTTCACACTCACACACTACACACTCACACCACACACTCACACACCACACACTCACACACACACACTCACACACACCACACACACACTCACACACACACTCACACACGCCACACTCACACACTCACACACTCACACACACACACACACACACAACCTGAGACACCACACACACACACACACACTCACACTCACACACCACACACTCACTCACACACTCACTCAGTCACACACTCACACACACACTCACACACACACGCACACACATCACACACACACACTCTACACCACACTCCACACACACACGTCACACACTCACACACACACTCCACACACTCCCACACACTCCACACTCACACCACACTCCACACTAAAACACACTCACCACACACTCACCACACCGCCCCCAACGACAACACACGCTCACTCACTCAACACACACTCTCACTCACTCACACACTCACACACACCCTCACACACACACTCACACCCACACTCACACACTCACACACACCACTCGAAAAATCATCATCCACACCACACCCTCACACACCCACGCACACACACACACTCACACACTCACACACACAGTCTCACTCACACACACACACTCACACAACTCACACACACACTCCACACACACTCACACCCTCACACACTCACACTCACACACACTCACACACACAACACACACACACTCCAACACACTCACACACACACTCAAACACACACACACACACAACTCACACACACAATACTCACACACACAACACTCACACCCTCACACACACTCACTCACACACACATACTCACTCATTCACACACACACACACTCACACACTCCACACACACACACACACACACCCACACACTCACACACCCTCACACACACACTCACTCACTCACACACTCACACCTCACAGACACACACACACACTCCACACCTCAACCCACACTCCACAAATTACACACTCACACACACACGTCACACCCTCACACACACACTCCCACAAACCCTCACACCCCACACCAACCCACAACTCACACACTCACAGACACACACTC
>JADLZN010002677.1:160000-187500 GCA_018155175.1 Sinocyclocheilus anophthalmus | reverse complement strand
TGTGTGTGTTTGTGAGAGTGTGTGTGTGTGTGTGTTTTTTTTTTGTGTGTGTGTGTGTGTGTGTTTTGAGAGAGTGTGTGTGTGTGTGTGTGTTGTTTTTTTGTGTGTGTGTGTGTGTGTGTGAGAGCTTGTGTGTGTGTGTGTGTGTGTGTTTGTGTTTTTTTGTGTGTGTGTGTGTGAGAGAGTGTTGTGTGTGTGAGAGAAGTGTGTGTGGTGTGAGAGAGTTGTGTGTGTGTGAAGAGTGGGTGTGTGTGTGTTGTGAGAGAGTGTGTGTGGGTGTGTGTGTGGAGGTGTGTGTGTGTGTGAGAGAGTGGTGTGTGTGTGAGAGAGTGTGGTGTGTGTGAGAGAGTGTGTGTGTGTGTGAAGAGTGTGTGTGTGTGTGATAGAGTGTGTGTGGGTGTGAGAGAGTGTGTGTGTGTGAGAGAGTGTGGGTGTGAGAGAGTGTGTGTGTGTGTGTTTGTTTGTGTGTGAGAGTGTGTGTGTGAGAGGGTGTGAGAGAGTGTGTGTGTGTGAGTGTGTGTGTGGTGAGAGAGTGTGTGTGTGTGTGTGGTGTGAGAAGTGTGTGTGGGTGTTTGTGTGAGAGAGTGTGTGTGGTGTGTTTGTGTGATAGAGTGTGTGTGTGTGTGTGTGAGAGATTTTGTGTGTGTGTGTGTGTGTGGTGGGGTTGTGTGTGTGTGTGTGTGTGAGAGAGTGTGTGAGAGAGTGTGTGTGTGTTTGAGAGAGTGTGTGTGGGTGTGGTGAGAGAGGTGTGGTGTGTGGTGGTGTGTGTTTGTTTGTGTGTGTGTGTGTTTTTGTGTGTGAGAGAGTGTGTGTGTGTGGTGTGTGTGTGTGTGTGTGTGGGGTGAGAGAGGTGTGTGTGTGTGAGAGAGTGTGTGGTGTGTGAGAGAGTGGTGTGTGTGTGAGAGAGTGGTGTGTGTGTGTGTGAGAGAGAGACAGAGTGTGTGAGAGAGTGTGTGTGTGAGAGAGTGTGTGTGTGAGAGAGTGTATGGTGAGAGAGTTGTGTGTGAGAGAGTGTGTGTGGATGGAAAGAAAGGTGTTTTGTTGTGAGGGGGTGTGTGTGTGCGTGTGTGTGGTGTGAGAGTGTGTGTGTGTGTGGGTGAGAGAGAAAGAGAGAGAGAGAGAAAGAGAGTGTGTGTGTGTGTGTGAGTGAGAGAGTTGTGTGTGTGTGTGTGTGTGGGAGAGAGTGTGTGTGTGTTTGTGTGTGTGAGAGAGGGTGAGAGAGGGGTTGTGTGTGTGTGAAGAGTGTGGTGTGTGTGGTGGAGAGAGTGTGTGGTGTGTGTGGTGAGAGGTGTGAGAGTGTGTGTGTGTGTGTGTGTCGCTGTCTCTGGCTCTCACAGGTGTGTGTGTGTGTAACGCTGTCTCTGTCTCTCACAGGTGTGTGTGTGTGTGTGACGCTGTCTCTGGCTCTCACAGGTGTGTGTGTGTGTAACGCTGTCTCTCTCTGGCTCTCAACAGGTGTGTGTGTGTGTGTTACCTGTCTCTGGCTCGCAAGGTGTGTGTGTGTGTGTCAACGCTGTCCTCTGGCTCTCCCACTTCCACAGGACGGTGTGTGTGTGTGGTAACGCTGTCTCCTGGCTCTCACAGTGTGTGTGTGTGTGTGTGTAACGCTGTCTCTGGCTCTCACAGGTGTGTGTGTGTGTAACGCTGTCTCTGGCTCTCACAGGTGTGTGTGTGTAACGCTGTCTCTGGCTCTCACGGGTGTGTGTGTGTGTGTGTGTGAGAGTGTTTGTGTGTGTGTAACGCTGTCTCTGGCTCTCACAGGTGTGTGTGTGTAACGCTGTCTCTGGCTCTCACAGGTGTGTGTGTGTAACGCTGTCTCTGGCTCTCACAGGTGTGTATGTGTGTGTAACGCTGTCTCTGGCTCTCACAGGCGTGTGTGTGTGTGTGTGAACGCTGTCATCGTGCTCTCACGGTGGTGGTGTGTTTAACGCTGGTCTCTGTCTCTCACAGGTGTGTGTGGTGTGTGTACGCCTGTCTCTGGCTCCACAGGTGTGTGTGTGTGTGTGTGTAACGCTGTCTCTGGCTCTCACAGGTTTGTGTGTTAACGCTGTCTCTTGCTCTCAACAGGTGTGGTGTGTGTGTGTGTGTGTGTGTGTGGATGTGTGTAACGCTGTCTTCCCTTGGCTCTCACCAGGTGTGTGTGTGTGTGTAAACGCTGTCTCTGGCTCTCACAAGTGTGTGTGTGTGTGTAACGCTGTCTCTGGCTCTCACAGGTGTGTGTGTGTAACGCTGTCTCTGGATCTCACAGGTGTGTGTGTGTGTGTGTAACGCTGTCTCTGGCTCTCACAGGCGTGTGTGTGTGTGTAACTGTCTCTGGCTCTCCCCAGGGTGTGGTTGTGTGTGTTGTGTGTGTGTGTGTGTGTGTGTAACTCTGTCTCTGGCTCTCACAGGGTGTGTGTGTGTACGCTGCTCGGCCTCACAGGTGTTGTGTGTGTACGCGTCTCTTGGCTCTCCATTGTGTGTGTGTAACGCTGTCCCTCTGGGCTCTCACAGGTGTGGGTGTGTACCGCTGTGCCTCTGCTCTCACAGGTGTGTGTGTGTTAACGCTGTCCCTCTGGCCTCTCACAGGTGTGTTTTGTTAAACCTTCTATCGCTCACAGGTGTGTGGTACCGCTGTCTCTGGCTCTCGCAGGTGTGGTGTGGTGTGTGTTTAACGCTGTCTTTTGGGCTCTCACAGGGTGTGTGTAAGATGTGTGTGTGTAAACCTGTCTATTGTTCTCTGACAGTGTGTGTTGTGTGTGGTGTGTAACGGCTGTGTCTCTGGCTCTCGACAGGTGTTTGTGTGTGTGTGTAACACCGCTGTCTCTGCTCTCACAGGGTGTGTGTGTGTGTAACGCTGTCTCTGGCTCTCACAGGTGTGTGTGTGTAACGCTGCTCTGGGGCCCCCCCCCCCCCCCCCCCCCCCGCTCACAGGTGTGTGTGTGTGTGTGGTGTGTGTGTGTGTAACGCTGTCTTTGGCTCTCACAGGTGTGTGTGTGTGTGTGTTTGTGTGTGTGTGGTTGTGTGTAACACTGTCTCTCGTCTGGCTCTCAACAAAAAAAAAAGGGTTGTGTGTGTGTGTGTCACGCTGTCCTTTCTCTCACAGGTGTGGTGTGTGTGTTTGTGTAACCGCTGGTGCTCTGGTCTCTCACGGTGTGTGTGTGTGTGTGTGTGTGTAACGCTGTCTTTGGCTCTCACAGGTGTGTGTGTGTGTGTAACGCTGTCTTTGGCTCTCACAGGTGTGTGTGTGTGTGTAACGCTGTCTTTGGCTCTCACAGGTGTGTGTGTGTGTGTAACGCTGTCTTTGGCTCTCACAGGTGTGTGTGTGTGTGTAACGCTGTCTTTGGCTCTCACAGGTGTGTGTGTGTGTGTAACGCTGTCTCTGGCTCTCACAGGTGTGTGTGTGTGGTGTGTGTGTAAAGTGTCTCTGTCTCTCACAGTTGTGTGTGTGTTGTGTGTGTGTGTACCGTCTCTGGCTCTCACAGGTGTGGTGGTGTGTGTGTGTGTACGCGGTCTCTGGCCTCACAGGTGTGTGTGTGTAACGCTGTCTCTGGCTCTCACAGGTGTGTGTGTGTAACGTTGTCTCTGGCTCTCACAGGTGTGTGTGTGTAACGCTGTCTCTGGCTCTCACAGGTGTGTGTAACGCTGTCTCTGGCTCTCACAGGTGTGTGTGTGTGTGTAACGTTGTCTCTCTGGCTTCAACAGGTTGTGGGTGTGTGTGTAACCTTGTCTCTTGCTCTCAACAGGTGTGGTGTGTGTGTGTGTGTGTGTGTAACGTTGTCTCTGGCTCTCACAGGTGTGTGTGTGTGTGTAACGCTGTCTCTGGCTCTCACAGGTTTGTGTGTGTGTGTGTGTGTGCACATGTTTGTCTCTGGCTCCTCACAGGTGTGGTGTGTCTCTGTCCTCTGGCTCTCACAGGTGTGTGTGTTGTGTGTGTGGTGTGTGTGTGTGTTTAACCTGTCTCTGGCTCTCACAGGTGTGTTTGTTGTGTGTGTGTGTAAACGCTGTCATTCTGGCCTCTCACAGGTGTTGTGGTTAACGCTGTCTCTGGCTCTCACGGTTGTGTGTGTGTGTGTGTGGGTAACGTTGTCTCTGGCTCTCAGCAGGTTTGTGTGTTGTAACCCCTGGTCTCTGCTCTCGGACAGGTGTGTGTGGTGTTCCCGCTGTCCCTCTGGCTTCTCACAAGGTGTGTGTGGGTGTACGCGTCTCTGGCTCTCACAGGTTTTTGTGTGTGTGTGTGTAACGCTGTCTTTGGCTCTCACAGGTGTGTGTGTGTGTGTGTGTGTGGTTGTACGTGTCTCTGGCTCTCACAGTTTGTTTGTGTGGGGTGGTACGCTGTTCTCTGGGGCTCTCACAGGTGTGTAGTGTGTGTGTGTGACCGCTGGTCTCTTGCTCGTCACAGGTGTGGTGTGTGTGTAACCGCTGTCTCTTCTCTGGCTCCCCAGGTGTGTGGTTGGTGTTGTTGGTGTAACGCTGTCTCTGATCTCACAGGTGTGTGTGTTTGTGGTGTTGTGTGTAACCTGTCTCTGGCTCTCACGGTGTGTGTGTGTGGTTTGTGTGTGATGTACCGCTGTCTCTCTGGCTCTCACAGGTGTGTGTGTGTGTGTAACGCTGTCTCTGGATCTCACAGGTGTGTGTGTAACGCTTTCTCTGCTCTCACATGTGTGTGTTGTGTCACGCTGTCTCTTGGCTCTCACAGGTGTGTGTGTGTGGTGTGTTTGTGTGTAACGCTGTCTCTGGCTCTCACAGGTGTGTGTGTGTGTGTAACGCTGTCTCTGGCTCTCACAGGTGTGTGTGTGGTGTGTGTGGAACGCTGTCCTCTGGGCTCGCACAGGTGTGTGTGTGTGTAACGCTGTCTCTGGCTCTCACAGGTGTGTGTGTGTGTGTGTGTAACGCTGTCTCGGGCTCTCACAGGTGTGTGTGTGTGTGGATGTAAACGCTTCTCTGGCTCTCCAGGGGTCTGGGTGATCATGGGCCCGCATCTTCTTGATCACATCTGGCGGCACGCGCCTCTTCTCCTGCGCTAACTGCGACACCATCCTGACCAACCGCTCCGAGCTGATCTCCACACGCTTCACCGGCGCCACCGGACGAGCCTTCCTCTTCAACAAGGCACGTGAGCGACACCAGGCCGGTCGCCAATGCAGCGCTAACGCTAACGTCCTGTGATGTGTTTCAGGTGGTGAACCTGCAGTACAGTGAGGTGCAGGACCGCGTGATGCTGACCGGCAGACACATGGTGCGAGACGTCAGCTGCAAGAACTGCAACAGCAAGCTGGGCTGGATCTACGAGTTCGCCACCGAGGACAGCCAGCGCTACAAGGAGGGCCGCGTGATCCTGGAGAGAGCGCTGGTACGCGAGAGCGAGGGCTTCGAGGAGCACGTCCCGTCAGACGCGTCCTGAGCACCAGCGCTCGCCGTGACTCTCAGCTGTTTGTTAGGCCAAACCCTGGTTTCAGCTCTCTAGATTCACCCGTAAACACACAGGTCAAGAGCTTCAGATGCACTGTCTCTTCTGTAATCGGCTAAAACAACTGACCATACCATCTGCTCTGCGCATGCAGGGATGTCCGTTCAGATAATATAACAGAAGTGCATATGTTCATGGTTTCTTTTCCCACGTTTCACACATTTTTCCTCTGAGTATGGAGTTCAGTTTGTGCCAAAAGTTGTTTTGTGTCATTCATTTGTGTTTTAGTTTCTGCTATCGGATATCCAGATAAACTAGCAGATTTGTTCAGTAGTGAGCTTCTCACCATCTTTCTAAATCGCTGAATATTATGACAAAAGATCACTGTAGACTAAAGATTCACATTTATAGAACAGGATACTAAATGCATCTGAAAGTTTTAGAAACTCTTATTTAAAAAAAATAATTGTTCTGGATGTTTGTAGAATATTACGGAATGTAAAGCATAAAACTGAGCTGGAGAAAAGACCACCGCTGACCTGGACAAATGCACCGAACAATCCAGTCGACACTTTTGGCACAAATGTGACTCCATATGAAGACTTCACATGCAAACGCTTCTAAGTCAGTCAGATATCTTTCTTTTAAATTAGCGTTTTTATCAGGCTCCTGTGAAAATAACATTGGACATTTTTGAAAACAAGGCATTCAATAACTGACTCGTAACCTTTTCTTTGCCATCAAAGTGAAATGACTGAAGCTAAACATAGGAGCCTGATAAAAAAAAAAGCTAATTTAAAAGAAAAGAATCTCAGACGGACTGCGTCTGCAGGCTTCACGTGTAAGATCTGTTTAGTATTTGTTGTTAGAAGAGCATCTGCCACCTTCATTGGGAAACAAGGGGTTATGAATGATGAATCGCTAGATATCTCCACAAATTCTCAGTTTGCTTCCTTAAAAAGTTTAGAAATTTCCCAGCCGCTATTGTAAAGCCTTCTTTATCGTCCTTCAGTAACTCGTCCATTCGTGCGGCAGTGGTTTCTCTACCCTGCAGTCATGTGACCAAACAGGTTCAGCGTTTCAGGACATCTTTCTGGTTGAGCAGGCTCTTAGCAGGAGTTTAGTTTAGGAGGATGAGCTGCGTTCCCTCAATCTGTGATCTATAGTCAACCGCACGTGTGAAGCTCCACCTAATAAATCCTCCAAGCTGCCCTCACTCACAGACGCTGTGAACACAATCACACGAATCTGCTGTCGTGGTTCCAGTTGGTTAGAAACTGCCTTTTTTTTGTTCCGTTGGAGAGCGGAGTGTGGCAGTGATCTGAAGCGTGCTGCTATTGTGTTCGTTTGTGATTCCTTCCAGACTTTGTGGATTTGTTGGGTCTCTAAATCTCCTCCGTTCTGCTGAATTTAAGCTCGGCTTGTTGAACTTTTACTCTGAGCAAATTCCTCACATGCTTCTGATTCTGTTCGGTGTTTGTTTGCTTCTGATGTCAAAGTACCAGCCAGAGCGTTTCTGCTGCTCTATAGCTGTCTGCTCTATGATTAAAGCCGCTTCTGTTCATTATTGTATTCCAAAGCTCAGTTGTGCATTTAGCATGAGGTTCACGGTGTTATATTTGATGTCTGACTTGAAGAATAAATCATTTCCTAAAGTGGAATTTCTCTTCCTAGTATTTCAAGAAATCAGTGACACTTTACAATAAGGTTCCACGTGTTGAACATTGAAAAACACTTCTAAAGCATTCTTTAATTTTAATGGTAATTTCTGTGCATCTACCAGTACACGATTAAAATCAAAAGCTGTATCTATGAATATTATTTAATGGAGCTGAGCTGACATGAGCTAGCAATGAACGGGTTTAACTCGCATAAAGAGGAGTCAAATCTGTCACAAATGTATCGCTGATTGTGAAGTGTTACAGTGTGTCTGCTCCAGCAGATGGAGTAAAGCTCAGCTACACGTTCACACGGATCACCTGAGCTCTAACTACAGGTGACAGAGCGGTGTCATCTTGCATTCGCTGTCACTCGAGCCCTGTGCACGTACACTGCAGACACTGCAGACACAGCCACTGCTTTACCTGTGCTTCAGCATCACGGCTCTTCTTTCAGGCTAGTGGAGAGAAAACATACACATTGAAGTGCTCCTTTTATTGCACTTTATCTATCTGATAGCAGATTTCAATCTTTAAAGAGTTTAAACAGCAAGCTTTACAGGTTTATTCCTCTCTATATTCTGAAGGTTTGTTCATAGTTCATTCACACTAATTTATACAACATTTTATCCCTAAAATATGGTGAACATTTATTTGTTTTTCCTGTATGTTTCACAGCATTTTCTGATTTATGGAGTGATTAAAAAAAAGAAATCAAACTCTCATGTGTCAACACCTGGCTTCAGCTAATGTTCAGATCTGTGTTCTAGGAATGTATGCAAATGAGTGCATATTTAATTAGACCACGCCTCATTTGCAAGTTGAAACAGAACATTTCAGAAATCCTGTTATGCAGTTAATTAATTTACCGGACCCACTTTATATTAAATGTCCTTACATTTAAATTAATAACTTGACCAGTGCACTTATGGTGCACATACATGTTTTTACATTGTGCTTATAATTGAAAATAGCATCTGTAATTAATTTCTCACATCTCACACTGCTGACCTCACCATATCACCCCTAGCCTCACCCGGATCCCTCCCCAAACATCACCCAGCAATGCATTGCTGTATTAATAACTACATAGTAGCCTACTTAAACACACCTAATATAATACGCTTGCACAGATTTCATTTGTTTGAGGACAGGAGAAAAAAATCTTGCCAAGTAGAAGATTAGTAAGTTCATTAGATAAGAAAGGTTTATGAATCCAGACGAAAGTCTAGCTCGTGTGTGCCAAAGGCTGTTTAATGTGTGACTGCGTTTACAGTACGCATGATGCTGGGTGGATAAACAACCCCGCTGACCTGCATGGAACTAACTAACCCTTAGAGCGCAGTCTGTCAGCAGAAAAAGCCAGCTGGATGAGTGTCCAAAGGTGACAATGAGAAGAATCCGGCGACGCGCGCTGTTTCGGGTGTGAAGAATCCTCGCAGGAGTCACTGGAGACCTGAAGCGAGTCATCAGCGCGTGCAGAAGTGCCAACTCATGATCGGCGACGCGAGGCCGACAGGTGATGAGACTGAGAGCTCCGCGCATCTCCATCCGAGCTGAGCGCACGCGATCATGGGGCGCTACAGCGGCAAGACGTGCCGCCTGATCCTGATGCTGGTCATCACCGTCATCTTCTTCGTGGCGGAGATCGTGGCGGGGTACATGGGCAACTCCATCGCGCTGGTGTCGGACTCCTTCAACATGCTGTCGGACATTCTGTCGCTGTGCGTCGGGCTGACGGCGGCGCGGGTGTCGCGTCGCGCGGGCTCGGGGCGCTTCACGTACGGCATGGGCCGCGCGGAGGTGGTGGGCGCGCTGGCTAACGCCGTGTTCCTCGCCGCGCTCTGCTTCTCCGTGTCCATGGAGTCGCTGAAGAGGCTCGCCATGCCGCAGGCCATCGATGACCCGCCGCTGGTGCTGATCGTGGGCTCGCTGGGGCTCGCGGTGAACGTGCTCGGGCTGCTGATCTTCCAGGACTGCAGCTGCCTGCGCGCGACGCGACGGAACGACGCTCCTGTGCCGCGCGAGGAGGAGGAAGAGGAAGAAACAGGTGCTGATGGTAACGCTTCGTGTTTAGCAGCGTCACAGCTGTTTAGATGCCTTTTAAAGAGCGCTTCATCTGGGAAGCATCTGCTGTGTGCAAAAACATCCGATAAACAAAAAAAAGTTAGTTTTGCACTCATAAGCATCTTATTTTTCTACATGTCTATTTAAGATCTGACAGCAGGGTTTCTGCGGACTCCTTGAAAAGTCTTTGTTCACAAGTTAAAGCAGGGGTGTCAAACTCAATCCTGCTCCAACACACACAGTAGTGCAGTATTCAAATCAGCCTGAAGGACTTGATTTAACGATATGAAAATTTCCTATCACGATTATAGTGACCAAAAGTATCACGGTTATCAGTATTATCGCGGTATTGTTCAAATGTGCTGGAGATGTTCACATAAATCACTTCACCGAGTTTTATATTTAAAAATCAACAAACAACAAATAAAATGCCTTTTTGTTTGCATAATCACTAAAACATCATTACCAATGATGTTTGGATTTTAAATTACAACTTGACTGAGCAGCAGTTAATGCAGTTTAAATTCTAACGTAAATGTTTAAAGAAAGCTTTGAAAAAGTTTAATAAAAAGGTAAACCACATTTCAGCCTTTAAATAAAGAAAAGAGTTAAGTCGAAATGATAATTGATTTAATAGATGATTATATGTATTTTATATGCTCCATAAATAATTCTAGATAACTGATCTGAATTGTTTAAATGTGGTAGAATCCATATAAGCTTGTTTTTCATCAACCGGTCAAAACTGACAGCAGGGCATGCAGATTCGGTCTGTTTTTGGCCGGACAGAAGCTGCACACAGGCTGAATGTGAATATAGGTCTCTGTAAATGCACTCGCTGGCAGCAGGTGGCGCTGATGGGAAAGCTGAATTACAGCTGTTTCCCGTAACCTCCGCGCACAAAGCAGCACTGCGATTAAAACTCTTCCTTTAGGTATTACATGGAGCGAACATTCAAGCCTCAGAGGGTAACATTCATATATTCATTCATTCATATATTATTTGTATACTTCTTTAAAACCTCCCAGCTTTTCCGCCGTGTTTTCACTCAAAACGAAGCTGCTGCTGTGCGCACCTGAGACTGTTACTGAAACCTGTGCTTTATGCTGGACAGTGTTTATTTATCTCGAGTTGTTCCAATCGCGGTAATCTAATACGGTTTTAATGATAATTTAAAGATGAAATGGTAATAATAACCGTGGGGAATTTTATCATGATTTATCGTCGAACCGTTAATCGTTACATCCCTACTTGATTAGTTGGATCAGGTGTGTTTAATTAGGGTTGGATCTGAGCTCTGCAGGCCTCCAGGAAGTTAAAAGCTCTTAAATCAGAGCAGAAAGTCTTAAATTCATAAAGTCATGCCATTAAATGTTAAATGCACTGCAAAAAGAAAAAAGAATATCTTCCTCAGTATTTCTGTCTTGTTCCCCTTCTGACGGTCTTTCACGTTGTGTTAACACGCTCTGGGGAAACTCCTGTTTAGGCAGTGTTTACACTTGGCATTAACGTGCGATCGCCGTGATCCAGTCAGGCAGATCAGATCATCAGTCAGAACTCAGCACCGGTCCACTTTTAGCAGGTTAAAGCGCCATTGGTTCCTGCAGCTACACGAACATGATCCAATCAGGCTTCAGTATCAGAGTAAACAGGAGTTTCCCCAGAGCGTGATCAACGCAACGCTTGTGCCCTTATCTCGGGGAACCCAGGTTACGTAAGCAACCGGAGCAATATCTAAACTAAATATCAAGATAAATTTACTGGACATGCAAAATTAAAATATGAAGTCTTGTTTTCTGAGAAACTGAACAAAATGAAGTGCATTCACGATTAAAACCAGAACAAATGTCTGTCCATGGAGAATGAAAACTTGCTTTCACTTTAATTTTTCTGAGCGCATTGACAGATATTTGTTGGTTTTAATTGTAAACTCATATGATTTTGATCAGTTTCTCATAAAACTAGACTCAGGCCTAATAGTTCTGCTTCTCCAGTGAATGTACTGGAAAACAAGACATCACTTTTTTTGCAGTGTGAACAGAAGCTATACAGTATAAGTTATTTTAGTATATTTTTTGTAAAATGAATTTAAAAGTAATGGAGATCTGTCCATAGAAGTCCATACTGAGGTACTGTGCTGCATTGAAATTTGCTGCTTAAATTGTCTGTGCATGATCTTAAATTCACCTGCAAAAACCATGCGAAAGGAAACATCTCATAGATGCACCGCAGACGAGCAAACACTCTAAAAAATACATCTTTCAGTTGAAAACATGCGTCTCTGCGATGCACGTGTGCTATCTAGGATGCATTAATTACTAAAATACAGTATTGTCTGGATTCTGACTGTAATCTGAGGTGTGCTGATGCACAAGAGCTGTGATGTTTGACTCTCTCACAGAGCTGGGAGGTGTATGTTTGTCATGGATTGTGTGTTATGGTCCACAGGCCTGCAGGAGGAGAGGGCTGGGAGCGACGGGCCTCCTCTGAACATCAGGGGTGAGTGTGTAGCTGCTCTCAGCACTCAGCAGCAGTGAGTCTGGTGTGTTTGTGAGCGTGTCTCTCTCTCCGCAGGCGTGCTGCTGCATGTGTTGAATGACGCGCTGGGCTCGGTGGTGGTGGTGGTGGCCTCGGCTCTGTTCTACGTGTGGCCCCTGGCCCCTGAGAGCCCGTGTAACTGGCAGTGTTACGTGGACCCCAGTCTGACGCTGGTCATGGTGGTCATCATCATGCTGTCAGCTGCTCCTCTGGTCAAAGAAACGGCTGGGATCCTGCTGCAGATGAGTCCTGCCGACCTGCCGCTCACCGCAGTCTGTGAGTTCATGTCTCTATACAGCAGCTCACATACTTTTGCACGATGCTTTGACGTTTTTTAGTATAGTGTGATTATTCTAAAAAGATAAAGTGCACTTCTAAAGCCCAGATCATGCACTTAATTAACCGATATTGGACCGTCGCAGCTTTAATTACTGGAGTTCTGCAGCTCTAGATGCGGAGTACAAAGAATAAGTGCATATTGTTAGGGACACGTTACCTTTTACACACGCCGCATAAATACAGTCAGGTTCACCACGTTAACATGAAGGACAGGCCGTTCACAGAAGGATATATTAGCATGCAGACCAGCGTTTATTGTTAATATTGTAAGCCAGCTGCAGTTTTGTCATCCGTCCCTTTAAATGCTTGCTTAAAGCAGGATGGATTCTGATGGGCTGTCGATGTTTTCATCTTCATCAGCTGGAATAAAGTCGTTCAGAATGGGATTCCAGCTCTAGCATTCATCTGTGCTGTTATTGTTGTAGTTGTGGTGTGGCTATTCCTTCAAATTTAGAATGGTTTTCTAAACTTTATCATTGTAGTTATGTGTTGAACGGGCCTTTTCACTGGAATAAAATAGTGTAGAGACAATTATCTCTCAGAAATTGCTTGTAAATTTCACAAATACTTACAAAGAAACAACAAGTACCATGCGTTTTGAAGTAGAAAGGCTGAAATGGTATTGTAAAACTTGTAAAGCTATTTTAGCAACATTTCACAACAGCTTCGAACGCAGAATCAGAATCAAGCACCGGAACTATCGGTTTATAACTTGTAATTTACAACATCAGAAGATGTTTTTTTACACTGAGGGCAGAAGGAAATGTCTGTTTCTGCAGATTTTACAGTACAGATGTAATGTCCCTGTCTCGCTCGTGCTGAAGCTGTGTGTCTCTGTCTCAGTGGAGAGCGTGTGCAGACTCCCCGGCGTGGCCAGCGTTCACGAGGCTCACGTCTGGGAGTTATCTAAAGGACGTAACGTGGCCTCGCTGCACGTCAAAGTGTCTGCTGACCTGCAGGACCCGGCTCTTCAGACGCAGATCCAGCAGCTGTTCCAGCGCGCCGGCGTCCACAGCGTCACGGTTCAGCTGGAGCGCGCCGACGGAGAGATGCCCTGCTGTCCTCCTGCCTCGGGAGACCTGGCCCTCCACATGCTGCCAGAGAAACACACCGAGCACAGATCTGCCAAATGCACCAAGCTCTAACGCTGTTTCTGCAGAAGCTTCGCCCCGGACTACAAACACAGGGGTTTTGAATGCCAGCCGGTTCTGAGAAACAGTGCCATGATATCCCACCGAACACACAGACTCTGTGTTAACTCCTCCTCACGACTGTTTTTTAATTTAAATAATAATAATATTTAATTAGCTTCTTTTGATTTTGGGGTGAAATTCGATCTGGACATGGTTTTATGAGATACCAATAGCATATTTACATTCCTTATTGTTATTCATTACCTTTTGCTCTTAATAGCCTAATCTTTATAACTTATTGGTAATTCAGGGAAACACAGAATTAATTGATATTTAGTTGTTGTGTGTTTGTGAGTGTCTCTGTGTGTGAGTGTGTATTTGAAAGACAATCAAATGTAAAATCAAACTTTAAAACTGTATACACTAATATTAAACATGCTGGTTGAATTCAATTTAGCCTTTCTGAGTGAACAGATCTGAATGGACGTGAACTGTGAACTGGTCTGTTTATTAAGCTGAATATTCACCTGATGATCGGCTGTTGTGTGGAGAAACTGCAGCGTCTCAAACACCTCTAATCACAGGTGTTCATAATAATCACACAGACATGCAGCGCTAGAGGGCAGCAGAGAACACACACACACACACACACACACTCTCTGACTCAGATCAGTGACTCTCTCTCTCTCTCACACACCACACACACACACACACACACCACGATTCTGACCTCAATCATGACTCTCTCCTCTCCACACACAACACACACACAACACACACACCACACACACACACACACACATCACACACACACACCATTCGACCTCAATCAGGACACCTCTCACACACACACACCAACACACACACACACACACACGAGTCTTACACTCAGATCCAGTTACTCCTCCTCTCACAGACACACCCACACACACTCTCACACACACACACACACACACACTCTCACACACACACACCACACACACTCTCTCTCACACACACACCTCACACACACACCTCACACACACACACTCTCACACACACACCGCTGCACACTCTCACTACATCCACACACACTCTCCGCTCACACACCCACCCACACCACTCCTCCCACACACACACACACACCCTCACACACACACACACACACACACACCCCACACTCTCACACACACACACACACTCTCACACACACACACACACACACTCTCACACACACACACACACACACACACACACACACCACACACACACCCGAGCACCCGTCCACACCCCACACACACACTTCACACACACACACCACCCACACTCTCACCACACACACCAAACACATACACTCGAACGAGTCTGACCTCAGATCAGTGTCTCACACACTCTCTCTCTCACACACCTGTACATGAACATCAGTCACGTGACTTTCAGATGAAGGGAAGATTTCTGTTTTTCTGTCAGTTATTCATAATAGTCCAATCTAAAGCCCAGTTATTAATTTCCACTGAGTATCAGTAAACACATGACAGTGTCGGATTATTAATAATGGAAGAGGCTGAAGGCGTCACACGAACTCACTGCCATTCAGAGAAACCATTGTAGCTTCCTGGAAGCAGAAGCATCAGAACACACCAGAGAGCAGGTGCTAGTGAAACACTGATGAAGCAGGTGTGTATCAGAAGCTAGTGAGGCGGTGGAGAACGACACTGATCTGTGTTTGAGATGACACCAACCCTCACCTGCTGTTTCAGACTCAACCCAGACTCAAGAAGTGGGCGTGGAAAGCTGTGAAAAGGGGGAGGGGCCAAACACAACAGCCAATCAACCACAGTCCTACAAAACACATTGAATATTAAGTGTGAGTGGAGACAAAAACACCTTCATCACCATTACAGATTCAATACTGACAACTATCAAACGAATATTTTAGTTTTTAGAGCTATTGGTCCGTATGAAAACCAGTTCACCACAAACCCAAACTGCTCACTCAGATTAAACAGAAGAGCCAGCTGATGGAGTTTAGGCAGGACGGACCAGTATGAAAACGAGTCTGACTTACAGTGCTGACATCTGCGCCGTATAAAAGTCCGCTTTCACAGCCCACAGCTCTCAGACCTGTTTAATGCAGTTTCTGTCTCTTGAAAGTGTGTGGAATGCTGTCTCACGAGCTGAACGATCAGCATTGAACACATTTTTCTCCTGTCAGAGTCAGACCTGCTGTGACCCCGTGACCTCTGCGACCGGGTCTCTGAAGAGTGACTACATGGTGCTGGTGTGTTCAGATGTGATGCAAGCAGCAGAGAGGCTCTCACAGCCACACATCTTCTGCTCGGACTGAAGAAATCACCAACACTTCATTTAGCCTGCAGTGTAAAGGGCAGAAACTGAATGAAGCACTGGGAACAGTTACACTTCAGTCCACACATTCAGACTAAAGCTTATGAGACACGATTCTCAGATTTATCACTTCTTGCACTAATTATTACATTTATTTTAATCATAAAATCCTGATGCTTCTGGAAGACCACAAAGAGCGCAAAGATGATCCTTAAAAGTGACAGAGAGGAAAGCCTGTCTGTGTTGATTCTTGTGCTGCTCCTCAGATCCCGTGTGTTTGTTTCCCATCCGCTCACATGCTCGAATCCCGTCAGCAGAGGACTGAGCTCCTACATCACGTTACTAAGCAACCACAGAGCACCATCTGTCGTCACGGCAACCGCCTCACCTTCAGACGTCTGGTGATTCTCTCCATCACCTTCAGTATGCTCTGTTAAAGTAAAACACTAATTCACTGACAGATATCATGCTTTTCACATGAAGAACAGCACGTATTTGTTATATTACAAGTTTTCTGAAATGTTATTTCTGAATATGCAAACGAAGCATTGTGTAATTAAATATGTGCATACATTTCCAGAACACAAATCTGAACGTTGGATAAAGTCAGATTTTTTCGTTTGATTTTGTTGACTTTTGGATTTCTCTTCTTATCGCTCCATAAATCAGAAAATAGTCATTTTCACCGTGTTTTCAGGAGTAAAATGCTCTATAAATCAGTGTGAAAAATAAAAAAAATTTAAAGACTGAAATCTACAGATGCAGATAGATAAAGCGCAATAACAGGAACACTTCAATGTGTGTCTGGGATGTTTTCTCTCCACTAGTCTGAAAGAAGAGACATGATGCTGAAGCAAAATCTCAAAATCTCACACATTCAGACTTCACACAGTCACAGTCAACACGTCTGAGCCCTTCATGTGAACACGTAATCGAAAGCTCATAAAGGAACACAGAAGATGGATTTATTGGCGTATTGATTTATTGGTTAGTTACAGTGACTGAATATACCTGAGTGATAGTGACAGTGTTTCTGTATGAGGAGAAACACGCGTGTGAATACAGACACGGATCTCCATCACAGTGAGCCGGTCTTCACCACTGACACTAAACCAGTTCAAACAGCTCAGCACCACACTAATAGTTATGGGCAGCAGCGATGAGAGGTCAGAGGTCGGGAGGTTCGGTTCAGTCAGCTGTTATATCGGTACCTCAGCCCTGATTTACACGAGGATCGTCTGAGAACGTCACATGCTGCTTCCAGCTGAAGAAACCAGCGTTCGGCTTCATCGCTGCGTTTCTGCGTCACATTAACTGCAGCCATGCATGACAACACCACGCGCTGCTGATGAACGGATTTTCCTTTATGACATTATCTTTCAAAGCTAATGTGCTATGGCTGTGTTCCGTAACTACAGAACATAAATACACCAAAGCAACCAAATAAAATATCATAATTCTTTAAAATATGGCTGTAAGTGGTTTGGATTTGAGCCACTAAAGCAAACGAGAATCACAAAGACCTGAAAGAGTATAAGGAGGTATGACAGTGATGACTGCTGATGCCGTCTGGTCCCTCGTGCGTGGCTCCCGCAGGCTGCGCTTCATCCTCTCCTCCAGCAGGAGGCGCTGTGGCTGTGGCTGGGCACAAGCGTCTCTCACTCCTCCTTCAGCTCCAGCGATCTCCCGCCGCTCCAGTGCCGGTGGCAGGCCAGCTCCATCAGCTCCACTCCACCCGTGACCCGCTGCTGACACAGGAAGAAGATGACCATCAGCAGGAAGTAGAGTCTGAGGGGGGTCCAGAGCCACAGGCCGGCGCAGCAGAGCGTGATGAAGCAGCTCCAGTACAGCAGCGACACAGCTTTGATCAGCGCCACTCTCAGCTGGCTCTTACAGGGCGGCACGCGGGCCTCGGGCTGGTCGAAGCGGCGCGGCTCGGAGCGGTAGAAGGCACACAGACGCTGCTCTTTCTCTCGCCAGCGCTCCTGACACCAGCGCTGCAGCTGCTCCGCGCTCGAGGGCAGGCACGCCGCAGAGAAACGCCGCACGTGGAAGTGGATCTCTCGCGGGAACAGACCCAGGAGCAGGTGCCGCTCCGTCTGAGGGATGTTCTGAGGATACGCCACCGTGATATCATGCACAGCGTCCAGGTTATCACCTGCCAACAGAAACAATAATCATCAGGCAAAGCCAGAACTAGGCCATGAAGCTTTACACTTTATCAGTTCACGCATCCCTGGGAATCGAACCCATGACCCTGGTGTTGCAAGCGCCATACTCTTCTGTATGAGTTTAGATTGAGCTCTGACGAACATCTACGCTGGACTAATTCGATCCTCTGAACTAATGATGCAGAGCGCTGATGACCTCTGACCTTTCCGCAGCGTGTCGACGATGAAGGTGAAGCCGGTGGTGCGAGGATGAAGAACATACTCGTACTTGGGAAGACCGTTTTTCTCGGCGAACTCGTCGCTCCTGGCGCGAGTGTTTTCTGCACAAAAACAAATCAGATGCAGATTTTAAAGGTTGAAGGTTTAAAATTATTTCTCTTAAACGAGCTCTTCTGATCAAACCAGTCATAAGGGTCAAATTTTCTAAATAAATAAATAAGCTTTCCATTGATGTATGGTTTGTTAGGATAGGACAATATCTGAAAATCTGGAATCTGAGGGTGCAAAAAAATCTAAATATTGAGAAAATCTTTAAAGTTGTTCAAATGAAGTTCTTAGCAATGCATATTACTAATCAAACATTAAGTTTTGATATATTTACGGTAGGAAATTTACAAAATATCTTCATGGAACATGATCTTTACTTAATATCCTAATGATTTTGAGCATAAAAAAAAAATCGATAATTTTGACCCATACAATTTTTTTTGGCTATTGCTACAAATATAACCCAGTGACTTAACACTGCTTTTGTGCTGCAGGGACACATATAATCTGCACAAGTAAACAATTTCTTGAGAATGTGCAAGATTTCTGATTCATTAGTCACTTGTAAATGACTAGAATAAAAACAGTGCAGTAAGAGCGAGAAATATCTGTGCAAATAATAAGCTGAAATAATATACCGGTTTGCAACATCAAGCAGCAAAACAGACTCAAGTTCAAGTTAGAAGTGACCAAACCCACTCTTGTACACATAATGAATAGATTTAATTTATTCACATAAGAGTCAAGTACGGAAGAGGATTAGGGCCAAGCAATAATAAAATAAAACAAACCATCTCGAGATTAAAGTCATTAAATGCGAGATTACACTCGAAATAAAACGTCCGCACTTTTATAATTACTTTAATCTCGATATGTTTTATTATTTATTCTTGCTTGCCCTAATATCCTCTTCACACTAAGGGGTAATTAAATGTAACAAATCATGTAAAACTGAATCACCTTTTATTGGAAAATGAAACCACATTTTATCAAACTTTGATAATTGCCTTCATCTTTTTAACAGCTGTGAAGATCGTGATCTACATTTTATAAAATTACCTGTTCATTTCGGCGAAGAACAAATTTGTTCTCATGTGCGTTATGTGTTACATACGTTACAGTGTTGACAGAACGGCCATCGCTGGGGATATTTGTAGCAATAGCCAACAATACATTGTATGGGTCACAATTATATTTTTCTCTTTTATGCCAAAAATCATTAAGGATATTAAGTAAAGATCATGTTCCAATGAAGATATTTTGTAAATTTCCTACGTAAATATATCAAAACTTAATTTTTGATTTGTAATATGCATTGCTAAAGACTTCATTTGAACAACTTTAAAGATGATTTTCTCAATATTTAGATTTTTTTGCACCCTCAGATTCCAGATTTACAAATAGTTGTATCTCAGCCATATATTGTCCAATCCTAACAAACCATACATCAATGGAAAGCTTATTCGTTCAGCTTTCATGTGATGTATAAATCACAATTTCGAAAAAATTTACCCTTATGACTGGTTTCATGGTCCAGGGTCACATTGAGGTTTATCCAGCGAATCTCTTCAGACGGCTTAGATTAAAACCGCTGGATTCATACGGATCACTTTTATGATGTCTTTATGTACTTTCTGAAGCTTGAATATGTTGATTATGTAGACTTTCAAAGAATGGACAAAAACGATGGTTGATCATAACAAGTTTGTGTTCCAAATGAAAGTCTGAGCGAGTCATTGATGACTGAATGGACTAACACTTCTATCTGAAGCTAGCTCTGGTTAGCAGCAGAGTGTCCGTGTCTCTCACCGGTGAGGTCGGTGCCCTCGGGGAACAGCAGCAGCTGCAGCGGCTCCTTGATGTGGCAGAAGTACTGCAGCATGTTGGCCATGTGAGCGCGGTCTTCCTCCCAGCGCCGCCGGATGAAGATGAAGCAGGCCACCTGCATGGCCCAGCCTGCGCACACACACAGGGACGCCGTCACGCTCGCCCCGGGGCTGCTTCATTGGTAATGACTGTGTGGACTCACCGAAGCCGGGCACAGCCTTGAGCGCCGCTTTGAGGCAGACCTTCTCCAGACGCAGGTAGCTGTAGCGCAGCAGACAGCACCACAGGAACATCCAGTCCAGACGCGTGCGGTGGTTCATGATGATGACGCTGCGCTCGCCGGGAACGAAGCCGTCGCCCGTGATCACCACCTTCACCCCGAACACCAGCTCCAGCACCGCCTCAAGCACACAACACACCACACACAACACATCACACGCCCACCCACGCCATACCCACCACACACGCACACGCTCACGCAAACTCCACACGCACACACGCACACCCCACGCACACGCACCAAGCACGCGCACACACACACACACACACACACACATAACCATCCTCACCACACCGCGCACCCAACAACCACTCACGCCCCACGGACACTCTCTCACACGCCCACTCACACACACACACACTCACACACTCACTCTCACACTCACTCACACACACGCACACTCACACGCATGCATGCACGCACACACGACACTCACACACACACACAAACACACACACACACCACACTCACACCACTCACACACACACACACACACACTGCACACACGCACACACGCACACGCACACACACACACACACACTCACACCACACACACACTCACACACACACTCTCACTCACTCACTCACTCTCCCACACCCACACACACTCACACACACACACTCAACACACTCACACACACACACACACAAACCACACACACTCAACAGCCCCACACTCACAACACACACACACTCCACACACACACACGCACACACACACAAACACACACACACACACACACACCACGCACACACACGCACCCACACACACACACGCACACAAACACTTCACACACACACACACACACACTCATTCTCACACACACACACTCACACACACCACACACCACACTCACACACACACACACACACACTACTCACACACACACAATACTCACACACAATACTCACACACACACACCACACACACACCACCACACACACAACACACACACACTCACACCACTCACACACACCACACACAAACACACACACCACTGCACACACACACACTCACACACACACACCTTTCTCTCTCACACACACACACACCCACACGCACACACTCACACACACACAAACACACATCCACACACAGCACACACACACTCACACACACACACACACAACACTCACACACACACACACACACACACTCACACCCACACTCTCTCACACACACACACACATAAACACACAAACACACACACACACAACCACACACAAACACACACCTGTGGAAGCTAATCACGTACCACACGAGTAACAGAGCGCCACCACAGGGAAGTGAATATTAACACTGAGGTGTTTAGAACTTACCAGCTAACCTGGCTACATTCATTCTGAGAAAAGTGAAAATAAAAGAAAATTAATAAATGACTACATCTATAAAATATAAACCACATACATAATCTTTGATGTTTTTTTGTTTGTTTAAATAGCTCAATTAATCAGCTTTCCCTTCATGAAATCTTTCATAAGATAGCCTCAAAGTAGAGTCAGAAGGAGTTACAGTTCATCAAAAATCAGTGTTACTTTGAGATACAATGATATTTTATTAATATTTATGATTTATTTTTCAACTATAATAATAAAATATTTTAATTTAATATTTATTTTTATACTAATATATTTGAATATATTTTATTTTTATGTCACTTTAATAAGTTTCATTTTATTTTAATTAGAAAGTTTTAGGAATTTTGTTGCATGCTTTTTTTTAAAGGTTTAGTTCGTTTTTTTTTTAAAGTTTAGTTTGTTATTTAATACTCAAATTAAACTTAATGAGAATTATTGTCTTGCAACTAGCCAGAATTGTAATTTTTTTAAAATTTCAGTTAAAGTTTATTTTATTTCAAATTTTAAGTAACTAAAGTTATTTACGGTTTTAGTTTTAGTTAACCATAGTTTTAGTTTTTAGATAGCTATATATGACTTTAGCTGAAAACCGACTCTGTAAGGCTGCTTTGACACAATCAGTATTGTAGCAAGCGCTGTACAGATACAGCTGACTACAGTGCACAGGTAACGTACCACCGGTAGAGTGAACCAGGTGGCCACGATGCGGTCGGTGACCCAGCGGTACCAGGCGGGCGAGAGCAGCATGAGCGGCAGAACCGGACCCAACATGAAGATGCTGCCGAAGAAACTGCCCAGAAACAGAGTGAGGAGAAAACACAGGCCCCTGAGGGACACCATCGTCCCGTCCTGAAACACACAGCACAGATCACTGCAGACACACATTCACATCTATTCATCTCCGCTGTTTTCTGTGTAGCTGTACAGTGTGAGTTTGTGAGAGCGTCATATTGTCTCTAGAGGGACGCTGCTGAGATGAAGATGAGACGACATCAGTCTGCCGTCAGCTTCTTCATCAACGGTGCAGCTCATGTTTTCTTTTCCTCGTAACAGTGGAAAATGTGATACGTGAGAGTGAAGAGTGCTGATGCTGACAAAACACACGATTACGTGCAGCTTCACACACACTCACCGCACACACACACACACACACACACTCTCTCACACACTCTCTCTCTCTCTCACACACACACACTATACTCGCACCACTCACATACGCTCTCACAGACATCTCTCCTCTCTCACACACACCCACACCACTACACATACTCTCCCACTCATTAGACACACAACTCACACACACATCTCTCTCTCTCACACACACTGTCTCTCTCTCTCACACACACACACTCTCACACTCACACACACACACACACACAAAAACTCACTCACTCTCTCTCTCTCCTCACACACACCCCACCCCCTCTCTCTCTCGTCTCTCACACACACAACCCACACCTCTCTCTCTCTCTCTCTCACACACACATATACTCTCCACTCAATATGACTCTCACACAGTGCACTCTCTCACACCACACCCACACAGACTCTCACACTCACAGACACAACACACTCACACACAGCATATACTCTCTCACACACACACACACACACACACACTCTCTCTCTCTCTCCCTCTCCTCCCTCTCCCCTCTCTCTCTCTCTCTCTCACACACACACTCTCTCTCTTGCACACAATCACACACACACTTTAAGAGACCGTTCCCCAAACTAAAAATCCACATTCTCTCATCATGTACTCTCCTCATCAAGCTGCCCAAACCTGCACGAGTTTCTCTTCTTCTTTCTTTCAGCTGAACACCCAAACCCAAAGAAAACATTCTGAAGAATGCTGGTAGCCACACAGTGACCGTAGCCATTAACCTCCACAGTACCAAAAACATACCATGGAAGTCAATGAGGACCAATAACTGCCTGGTGTTTATTTTTGGGTGAACTGTCTCTTTTGACTTCAACCAGTTTCCTCCTGCATTTTTAGCTGAAATCTGCAGACTGCATTAGTAACTGCATTAGTCTGCATATCAATGGCTCAAGCCTTCATTAATAGCTCTAAAATGACGTTGTGGAATTAACAAGTGCGTAAGAAATTCGTTCAAGACAGAACATACGTCTTGAAAGAACACGTCTGAACAGTGTCTTGAGGAGTGGTTGTGACTCTGGGTCGTTGAATTATTAGAAACACAAAGCACACCCGAGTCACTTCCTGTACGTAACGGTTTTTCCTCACAGTTCATTTCACCCATGTGCTTTAAAAAGAGCGGCTTTTAACTTTAACCGGCAGACAACCAAAACTTCTCCTCAGTTCAGATTTTACGTGAGCTATCCTGTTTTGTGTTTTAAAAGTTTTATTGGAAAAAAAAAAAAAAAAGAATAAATGAGAGGAGGACCGCTGCTATCGATGGAAACCCGGTTCATGTGCATCCGCACACGTATTCACATCCACATGAACTCACTTTGTTTTCCAACTTTAGGGGCCAATTGTGAAAATATTTGTACCTGAAGCATATGAAGGGAATGAATGTGTTCATGTATGTACCGGTTCAATCATGATTCTAACATTATCCTGAAAAGAGTGAATATTTCAGCAGGCCAGAAGATATGCAGAATCTAGTTCACAGGCTTCAGTACATCTTTATTTGTAATTTCATTATTACTTATATTATCTTTGAAATATATGATTAAAGTACTGCTGAATACTTGCAGAGAAAAGGTACAAAAGCTGTCACTGGGACAGTTCCCTTCTAAAAGATACAAATGTGTACATTTTAGCTATAAATATGCACTTTTGAGGCTAAAATGCAAGTAAATGAGGTACAAATGTGTACCTTTTAAAGGTTACCGTCGCAGTGACAGCTTTTGTGCCTTTTTATGAGACTGAATGTACTGACAAGCATTTATAAGAGACTAAAATACACTTTAATGTTATTTCTATCAATCATGTACGTTGTGTATTTAAACACGTTTACATTTATTTATAAAGACGAAGTTGCAATTTTAAATTTAAAATACTAACTTTAAATGTAATATTGAATAACACACTACACTTAAAACTATAATCAAGTAATTTACATGTGCTTTAGTACGCTAGTCAACATCAAATAAAGTGTACTTCTTTAAAGCATGACAAAATATTATTAAAACATAATTATTTAAAATTTTCATTTGACATTATTACAAAGTGCATAAACATAGTCATGAAAGTGTTTCTCTTTACGTCACTTAAGTGGCATTAAGTTTCATTAATATTATATGACCTGCAAGTACAGTTTTAAAAAAAGATATATATTTATAAGATATGAAGTACACTACAGTGCACATTAACTCAATTAAGTGCACTTCTTTTTCACAAGGGAGTCTATAAATCTCTATCAGTGTCCAAATGACTCAGTAATACTGTACAGCAGAAACTACAGTCTGCAGCCTCATCTCTTCATTACCAGTGACAGATGAAATATGACAGAAATATGACAGAATCAGGTGCTTCATGAGAGCTGAAATCTCAGTTTAGCGCAGTGAACCCTGTGAGAACGACAAATGGAGCCTGACTTGAGAGGAAAACACTGGATGAAACAGCAGCAGATAAAGCGTTATGAGGGGTTATGAAGCGTTATGACGGGTTACGATGCGTTATGACGGGTTACAAACCGTTATGAAGGGTTAGGATGCGATATGAAGGGTCACAATGCGTTATGAAGGGTCACGATGCGTTATGATGGGTTACGATGCGTTGTGATGCGTTATGACGGGTTATGATGCGTTATGATGGGTTCCGAAGAGTTACGAAGGGTCACGATGCATTATGACGGGTTACAAAGCGTTATGAAGGGTTACGATGCGTTATGAAGTGTTACGAAGCGTTATGAAGGGTTACGATGCGTTATGACGGGTTACGAAGCGTTATGACGGGTTATGAAGAGTTATGACGGGTTACGATGCGTTATGACGGGTTACGAAGAGTTATGAAGGGTCACGATGCGTTATGATGGGTTACGAAGCGTTATGAAGGGTTACGATGCGTTATGACGGGTTACGAAGCGTTATGAAGGGTTACAATGCGTTATGAAGGGTCACGATGCGTTATGAAGGGTTACAAAGCGGTATGAAGGGTCACGATGCGTTATGACGAGTTACGAAGAGTTATGATGGGTTACGATGCGTTATGACGGGTTACAAAGCGTTATGAAGGGTTAGGATGCGATATGAAGGGTCACAATGCGTTATGAAGGGTCACGATGCGTTATGAAGGGTTACAAAGCGGTATGAAGGGTCACGATGCGTTATGACGAGTTACGAAGAGTTATGATGGGTTACGATGCGTTATGACGGGTTACAAACCGTTATGAAGGGTTACGAAGAGTTATGAGGGTCCGTCGTTATGACGCGTTACGAAGAGTTATGAGGGGTACGATGCGTTATGACGGGTTAAGATGCGTTTGTGATGCGGTTGACGGTTCATTATGCGTTATGACGGGTTATGAATGCTTATGATGTTACGGCAGCGTTAATGATGGTTTTATGACGGTTACGAAGTGTATTTGATGGGTTTTATGCACGGTTCGAAGTGTTATACGGGTACGAAGCGTTATGATGCGGTTCGGAGGTATTACAGGTGCTACGACTCGTTTATGAGGGGACAACGCGTATGAATGTTACGATGCGTTATGAAGGTATGAAGTAGTTTTGACGGGTTTACGAAGTGTTTGACGTGCTATGGTGTGTTATGAAGTTTTATGAACGGTTTATGAAAGTGTTATGACTTTTATGAGAGATTGGTTCAGTTTCTCAACTGGCTTGCAGGAGCTGCCCTGACTTTCCCTCGTGACCTGCCAGTGCTTGGGGCAGCTGCCAGTCCTGATACTGGCAGCGGCCAGTGGCTGGCTGGCAGCTTCTGGCAGCCGCTGTAGATCTGCGAGTAGAACTCCTACCCTATCACTCGCCCTGCAAGGAAATATACTATTTTATTATGAATATATTTTTATGACTCTGTTTTTTTGGATGATTGACGTTTTCATTCAGTCAAATGAACGTGATCACGGCTGTTTGCTTACTGACGCTTTGTTGGACGCTCAACCAGCCAGTCTCTGCTGCCTCTCATTCCAAGGAAATAATTCTGATTTTATTTTTGTTATTTCTACATTTTTTTTGTAAACAACTTTGAGTCAATATATTATTTGCGTTCATGTCCTCCTATAACAATTTCCTCCAGTCAGACTTTTTAAGCTACGAGTATGCCTATGCATTCCCCACCACTCCTTCTGCAAGGAAATGCATAATTTTATTATTGTGAATATGTTCTTTTGAATGTATTTTTAATATAATATAGGTTTAAGGAGGTTTAATTAGTAGTCTAATAGCTGTGATCCCGGTTGGTGGGTTACTGCCACTTCCGTCCAGCCAGCTGCCAGTTTAACGACTCTTAATGCAATGAAATTAATTGTTTTATTATTATTAATGTATTCTTATGAATGTACTCTTTTATATCATAAGCGTATAAGGTTAGGTTTATCCCTGAATAAGGGACCACATGGCCGTAATCCCGACTGGGTGGTCGATGCATCTCTGGCCCTCATCAGTCCAGCCAGTGGCAATGATCTGCTAATTTGTGACACGTTCTCTACCTCTAGCCTGCAAGGAATCATTACTATTATTATTATTATAAATATATTCTCATTAATCTATTCTTTAAGATCATATACAGTTTAGGGGGTTTTATCCTGATTTAAGTGGTCAAATGATCGTGATCCCGACTGGTGGGTTGCCTACTCTTCAGTCTAGCCAGCTGCTATTGAGCTGCGAGTTTAACGCGTTCCATATTACTCTCACTACAATTTAATTCATTTTTTTTATTATTATTAATGCATTCGTGTGAATCTATTATTTTATATTATTGATGTTTAAGGAAGATTCATCCCGATTAAAGACGTGATCCTGACTGGTGGGTTACTGACGCTTCGCTGGCCGCTCATCCAGCCAGTCACTGTTAAACTTAAAGATTATAGCGTTCAACAACTCTCCCGTTGCAAGAAAAGAATTATTTTATTTATTTATTGTATCAGGCCCTATAATTCATAATGAATCTATCATGTTTATCTACTATATCGTTGTAGGAGTTGCTCTATCCAGATG
>JADLZN010002677.1:122500-152500 GCA_018155175.1 Sinocyclocheilus anophthalmus | reverse complement strand
CTAGTTGCGGTTTCTTAATGAGAGGCTTATTAACTGCCATCTTAAATGGTTTTGGAACATGACCTAGAGTTAATAATATTGAGAAGAGGCTCTTCTGCTACAGGTAACAACTCTTTCAATAAATTAGTGGGTACAGGATCTAGTAAACTGTCGTTGGTTTAGTAATGATTAGTTGATTAGTCTATCCGATAGTTGTAATATGAATTGTCTTTTATTTTAGTGTGCGTGAACTGATGGACATTCATGCCGTCAGACTCGAATGCTCTCTGTCTGTTCTAACAAGAAAACACTGAGGTCAATGTGGTTATCATGGTACTCCTGTGGTTTCTCTTGCTACAGTATTTTTGGTGTTCTTGTGTGTTGTTGTGGTTCTTGTGTGTTTCTTGTGTGTTTTTGTGTGCTTCTCTTGTGTTTCTTTTGTGTTTCTCGTGTGGTTCTCTTGTGGTTCTCTTGTGTTTCTCATGTGGTTCTCTTGAGTTTCTCTTGTGTTTCTCGTGTGGTTCTCATGTGTTTCTCTTGTGTTTCTCATGTGGTTCTCTTGAGTTTCTCTTGTGTTTCTCGTGTGGTTCTCATGTGTTTCTCTTGTGTTTCTCATGTGGTTCTCGTGTGTTTCTCGTGTGGTTCTTGTGTGTTTCTCACGTATTTCTCCTGTATTTCTTGTGCTTCTCTTGTGGTTCTCATGTGTTTCTCTTGTGGTTCTCGTGTGGTTCTCTTGTGGTTCTCGTGTGTGTCTCGTGTGGTTCTCGTGTGGGTGTTTATATTGACATGTATTTCTCTTGTGGTTCTCTTGTGTTTCTCTTGTGGTTCTCTTGTGTTTCTCTTGTGTTTCTCTTGTGTTTCTCTTGTGTTTCTCTTGTGTTTCTCTTGTGTTTCTCTTGTGTTTCTCTTGTGGTTCTCTTGTGTTTCTCTTGTGGTTCTCTTGTGTTTCTCTTGTGTTTCTCATGTATTTCTCTTGTGTTTCTCATGTATTTCTCTTGTGGTTCTCTTGTGTTTCTCGTGTGTTTCTCATGTGGTTCTCTTGTGGTTCTCTTGTGGTTCTCTTGTGTTTCTCTTGTGTTTCTCATGTGGTTCTCTTGTGGTTCTCTTGTGTTTCTCATGTGGTTCTCTTGAGTTTCTCTTGTGTTTCTCGTGTGGTTCTAAGTTGCGGTTTATTGTGTGTTTATCAGGATTTCTCATGTATTCTTGTGCTTCTATTGTGGTTCTATGTGGTTCTCTTGTGGTTCGCGTGTGGTGTGGTTCTATTGTGGTTCTCGTGTGTGTTCGTGTGGTTCTAGTGTGTTTCTCGTGATAAGGTATTTCTTGTGTGTTTTTGTGTGTTTTGTGTGATTATCTGTGTTTCTTTTGTGTTTCGCGGTGTGGTTCTCTTGGTTTCTAGTGTGGTCTCTTGGGTTTCCGTGTGGTTATTTGTGGTTCTCTGGTGTTTATCTTGTGGTTCTCTTGTGGTCTCTTGTGCTTTTATGTGTTTATCTTGAGTGTATCGTGTGGGTCTCGGGTGTTCGCGTGGGTTGGTTCTTGTGTGTTTTAACGTATTTCGCCTGTATTTCTTGTGCGGCTCTTGTGGGCTAAGTGTTTATCTTGTGGTTCTCGTGTGGTTAGATTGTGGTTCCGTGTGGTCTTTTTCCATGGGGTAATCGGTGTTTCTATTGTACAGTATCTTCTTGTGGTTCTTGTGTGTTTTTGGGTGCTCATCTGTGTTTCTTTTGTGTTTCGCGTGTGGTTCTCTTGTGTTGTAGTGTGGGCTCTTGTGTTTCTGTGTGGTTTACTCTTTGGTTCTCTTGGTTTTCTTGTGTTTCTCTTGTGTTTCTCTTGTGTTTCTCGTGTGGTTCTCATGTGTTTCTCTTGTGTTTCTCATGTGGTTCTCTTGAGTTTCTCTTGTGTTTCTCGTGTGGTTCTCATGTGTTTCTCTTGTGGTTCTCGTGTGTTTCTCGTGTGGTTCTTGTGTGTTTCTCACGTATTTCTCCTGTATTTCTTGTGCTTCTCTTGTGGTTCTCATGTGTTTCTCATGTGGTTCTCGTGTGTTTCTCATGTGGTTCTCTTGTGTCTAGGGTGGTTTCGTGGTTCGCTTGGGTTATCTTGTTGGTTCTAGTGGTTCTCGTGTGTTTTCTCTTGGTTTCTAATGTATTTCATCTTGTGGTTCTAGTTGTTTCTGTGTGTTTCTCGTGTGTTTCTTTGTGGTTCTCGTGTGGTTATCGTGGGTGCTTTGTGGTTTTCTTGGTTCGCGGGTGGTTCTCGTGTGTTCTCAGGGTTTCTCTTGTGGTTTACTCGTGTGGTTTCTCGTGTGTTCTCGTGTGTTTTTTGGGTTACGTGTGTGGTCTAGTGGTTCTATTGTGTTTCTCTGGTGTGTCATATGGGTTCTCTTTTGTTTCTCGTGGTTATCGTGTTTATCTTGTGTTTCTCTTGGTCTCGTGTGTTTCTCTTGGTGTTTTCTCATGTGTCTTGTGTTTCTAGTGTGGTTCTAGTGTGTTTATGGGTTCTCATGTATTTCTCTTGTGGTTCTCGTGTGGTTCTCATGTGGTTCTCTTGTGTTTCTCTTGTGTTTCTCATGTGGTTCTCTTGAGTTTCTCTTGTGTGTATCGTGTGTTTCTCGTGTGGTTCTCTTGTGTTTCTCGTGTGGTTCTCTTGTGTTTCTCTTGTGTTTCTCTTGTGGTTCTCGTGTGTTTCTCTTGTGGTTTTCTTGTGTTTCTCGTGTGTTTCTAATGTATGTCTTTTGGTTGGTGGTTCTCGTGTGTTCTATTGTGGTTTCTATTGTTGTTATAGTGTGTTTTTGTGTTTCGCCTGTATTTATTGTGGTTCTTGGTGGTTCTCGTGTGTTTGCTCGTGTGGTTCTCGTGTGTTCTCTTTTTTCTCGTGTGTTGTCTTGGGTTTCTCGTGTGTTTCTCTTGTGGTTTCTTGTGGTTCTCGTGTGGTTATCGTGTGTTATCTGTGTTTCTCTTGTGTATATTGTGGTTCTCGTGTGTTTCTCTGTTGGTTTCGTGTGTTTCTCTTGTGGTCGTTGTGTGTTTCTCGTGTGGGTTCTAGTGTGTTTCTCATGTATTTATCTGTGGTGATCGTGTGTATCTTGTGTTGTCGCGTGTGTTCTCGTGTGGTTTCTCATGTAGTTCTCTTGTGGTATCGTGGGTTCTGTGGGTCTCTGTGGTTCTCTTGTGGTATCTTGTGGTCTCTGTGTTCTCGTGTGGTTCTATTGTGGTTCTAGTGGGGTTCTCTTGTGGGTCCGGGGGTTTCTCTTGTGGTTCTCTTGTGTTTCTTGTGTGTTTCTCATGTATTTCTTTTGTGGTTCTCGTGTGTTTCTCATGTGTTTCTCTTGTGGTTCTCTTGTGTTTCTCATGTGGTTCTCTTGTGTTTCTCTTGTGTTTCTCGTGTGGTTCTCGTGTGTTTCTCGTGTGGTTCTCGTGTGTTTCTCTTTTGTTTCTCGTGTGTTTCTCTTGTGTTTCTCATGTATTTCTCTTTTGTTTCTCATGTATTTCTCTTGTGGTTCTCTTGTGTTTCTCATGTGGTTCTTGTGCTTCTCTTGTGGTTATCGTGTGTTTCTCTGTGTTCGTAGTTGTGTTTCTCGTGTGGTTCTCGTGTGGTTCTCGTGTGTTTCTCTTGTGTTTCTCGTGTGTTTCTCGTGTGTTTCTCGTGTATTTCTCTTGTGGTTCTCGTGTGGTTCTCATGTGGTTCTCTTGTGTTTCTCTTGTGTTTCTCATGTGGTTCTCGTGTTTCTCTTGTGTTTCTCTTGTGGTTCTCGTGTGTTTCTCTTGTGTTTCTCTTGTGTTTCTCGTGTGTTTCTCGTGTGTTTCTCGTGTATTTCTCTTGTGGTTCTCGTGTGGTTCTCGTGTGTTTCTCTTGTGTTTCTCTTGTGTTTCTCTTGTGTTTCTCTTGTGTTTCTCTTGTGTTTCTCGTGTGGTTCTCGTGTTTTTCTCTTGTGGTTCTCGTGTGTTTCTCGTGTGGTTCCCGTGTGTTTCTCTTGTGGTTCTCTTGTGTTTCTCGTGTGTTTCTCGTGTGGTTCTCGTGTGTTTCTCATGTATTTCTCTTGTGGTTCTCTTGTGTTTCTCATGTGGTTCTCTTGTGTTTCTCTTGTGGTTCTCTTGTGTTTCTCGTGTGGTTCTCGTGTGTTTCTCGTGTGGTTCTCGTGTGTTTCTCATGTATTTCTCTTGTGTTTCTCATGTATTTCTCCTGTATTTCTTGTGCTTCTCTTGTGGTTCTCATGTGTTTCTCATGTGGTTCTCGTGTGTTTCTCATGTATTTCTCTTGTGGTTCTCTTGTGTTTCTCATGTGGTTCTCTTGTGGTTCTCGTGTGGTTCTCATGTGGTTCTTGTGTTTCCGTTGTGGTTCTCTTGGTTAACATGTGTTCTCGTGTGTTTCTCTTTGTGTTTCTCATGTGGTTTCTCGTGTTTCTCTTGGTTTCTTTGTGGTTCTTGTGTTTCTCTTGTGTTTCTCTTGTGTTTCTCATGTGGTTCTCTTGTGTTTCTCGTGTGTTTCTCGTGTGTTTCTCTTGTGTTTCTCATGTGGTTCTCTTGTGTTTCTCTTGTGTTTCTCGTGTGGTTCTCATGTGTTTCTCTTGTGTATAATGTTATTTATTTGTGGTTTCTAGTGTGTTCTCTGTGGTTCTATTTGTGGTATAGTGTGGTTCTCTTGTGTTTTCTCAGTAGTCTTTGGGTTCTCGTTGGTTCTCGGGTGTTTCTAGTGGTTTCTCTTTTGTTTCTCATGTGTTTTCTTGTGTTTCTCTTGGTTTCTCGGGTGTTTCTCGTGTGGTTTCTTGTGTTTCTCGGGATGTGGTTCGTGTGTTCTCGGGGGGTTCTCGTGTGGTTCGGTGGTTCTAGTGTGGTTCTCGTGTGTTTTCTTGTGTTCATTGTGGTTCTCGTGTGGTTATAGTGGTTCTCGGGTGGGGTTCTGTGTGGTGGGTTCTATGTGTTTCGAGTGGTTTCTCGTGGTTCTTATGTATTTCTCTGTGCGGTGGGGTTTCTCGTGTGGTTCTCGTGTGGTTCTCGTGTTGTTCTCTTGTGTTTCTCTTGTGGTTCTCTTGTGTTTCTCATGTGGTTCTCTTGAGTTTCTCTTGTGTTTCTCGTGTGGTATTGTGGTTCTCGTGTAGGTTCTAGTGTGTTTTCATGTATTCTAGTGTGGTTCTCTTGTGTTATCATGGGTTCTATTGTGTTTCTCTTGTGGTTCTCTGTGTTCTAGTGTGCGTTCTCGTGGGTATCATGTAGTTCTCTTGTGGTTCTCTTGGTTATCATGTGGTTCTCTGTTGGTTCTCTTGTGGTATCTTGGTGTGTATAGTTGTGGTGCTCGTGTGTTTGTGTTCTCGTGTGTTCTCGTGTGTTTCTCTTGTGGTCCGTGTGTTTCTCAGTGGTTCTATTGTGGTTATTTGTGGTTCTATTGTGTTTATATGTGGTTCTATTGTGTTCTCGTGTGGTTCTCGTGTGTTCTCTTGTGGTCTTGTGTTTCTCATGTGGTTTCTTGTGTTTCTCTTGTGGTTATCTTGTGTTTATCGTGTGGTTTCGGTTTTTTCTAGTGGGTTTCTCTTGTGTTCTCAGTGTGGTTATCGTGTTTCTACCTTCCCACGTGTGGTTTAGTGTGTTTAAATGTGGTTCTCTTGTGGTTTCTATGTGTTTCCTTTTGTTCTTGTGGGTTCTTCTGTGTTCATTGTTTCTCGGTGTTTCTATTGTGTTGTCTCAGTGGTTCTTGTGTTTCTCTTGTGTTTCTCTTGTGGTTCTCGTGTGTTTCTCGTGTGTTTCTCGTGTGGTTCTCGTGTGTTTCTCGTGTGGTTCTCGTGTGTTTCTCATGTATTTCTCTTGTGGTTCTCTTGTGTTTCTCATGTGGTTCTCTTGAGTTTCTCTTGTGTTTCTCGTGTGGTTCTCATGTGTTTCTCTTGTGTTTCTCATGTGGTTCTCTTGAGTTTCTCTTGTGTTTCTCGTGTGGTTCTCTTGTGTTTCTCATGTGGTTCTCGTGTGTTTCTCATGTATTTCTCTTGTGGTTCTCGTGTGGTTCTCATGTGGTTCTCTTGTGTTTCTCTTGTGTTTCTCATGTATTTCTCCTGTATTTCTTGTGCTTCTCTTGTGGTTCTCATGTGTTTCTCATGTGGTTCTCGTGTGTTTCTCATGTATTTCTCTTGTGTTTCTCATGTATTTCTCTTGTGGTTCTCTTGTGTTTCTCATGTGGTTCTCTTGTGTTTCTCTTGTGTTTTTCGTGTGTTTCTCATGTGGTTCTCTTGTGTTTCTCTTGTGTTTCTCTTGTGTTTCTCATGTGGTTACGTGTGTTTCTAATGTATTTCTTTGTGGTCTCGTGTGGTTCTCGTGTGTTCTCTTGTGGTTCTTGTGTTTCTCTTGTGTTTCTCTTGTGTTTCTCGTGTGGTTCTCGTGTTTTTCTCTTGTGGTTCTCGTGTGTTTCTCGTGTGGTTCCCGTGTGTTTCTCTTGTGGTTCTCTTGTGTTTCTCATGTGGTTCTCTTGAGTTTCTCTTGTGTTTCTCGTGTGGTTCTCATGTGTTTCTCTTGTGTTTCTCATGTGGTTCTCTTGTGTTTCTCTTGTGGTTCTCTTGTGTTTCTCATGTGGTTCTCTTGTGGTTCTCGTGTGTTTCTCTTGTGTTTCTCTTGTGTTTCTCTTGTGTTTCTCTTGTGTTTCTCGTGTGGTTCTCGTGTTTTTCTCTTGTGGTTCTCGTGTGTTTCTCGTGTGGTTCCCGTGTGTTTCTCTTGTGGTTCTCTTGTGTTTCTCATGTGGTTCTCTTGAGTTTCTCTTGTGTTTCTCGTGTGGTTCTCATGTGTTTCTCTTGTGTTTCTCATGTGGTTCTCTTGAGTTTCTCTTGTGTTTCTCGTGTGGTTCTCATGTGTTTCTCTTGTGTTTCTCATGTGGTTCTCTTGAGTTTCTCTTGTGTTTCTCGTGTGGTTCTCATGTGTTTCTCTTGTGTTTCTCATGTGGTTCTCGTGTTTCTCTTGTGTTTCTCTTGTGGTTCTCTTGTGTTTCTCATGTGGTTCTCTTGAGTTTCTCTTGTGTTTCTCGTGTGGTTCTCATGTGTTTCTCTTGTGTTTCTCATGTGGTTCTCTTGTGGTTCTCTTGTGGTTCTCGTGTGGTTCTCTTGTGGTTCTAATGTGGTTCTTGTGGTTCCTTGTGTTTCTATTGTGTAGCCCTGGTTTCTCATGTATTTCTTTGGTGGTGCTCGTGTGGCGTTTCTCTTGTGGTTATCTTGTGGTTCTAGTGGGATTATTTGTGTTTCTCTTGTGTTTCTCTTGTGGTTCTCGTGTGGTTCTCGTGTGTTTCTCATGTATTTCTCTTGTGTTTCTCATGTATTTCTCCTGTATTTCTTGTGCTTCTCTTGTGGTTCTCATGTGTTTCTCTTGTGGTTCTCTTGTGTTTCTCTTGTGTTTCTCGTGTGGTTCTCGTGTGGTTCTCGTGTGGTTCTCGTGTGGTTCTCTTGTGTTTCTCGTGTGGTTCTCTTGTGTTTCTCGTGTGGTTCTCGTGTTTTTCTCTTGTGGTTCTCGTGTGTTTCTCTTGTGGTTTTCTTGTGTTTCTCGTGTGTTTCTCTTGTGGTTCTCTTGTGGTTCTCTTGTGTTTCTCATGTGGTTCTCTTGTGTTTCTCTTGTGTTTCTCTTGTGGTTCTCGTGTGTTTCTCGTGTGGTTCTCGTGTGTTTCTCATGTATTTCTCTTGTGGTTCTCTTGTGTTTCTCTTGTGTTTCTCTTGTGTTTCTCTTGTGGTTCTCTTGTGTTTCTCGTGTGGTTCTCATGTGTTTCTCTTGTGTTTCTCATGTGGTTCTCTTGAGTTTCTAATGTGGGTTCTGATTGTGTTTATCTTGTGGTTTTACTTGTTTTATCGGTGTTATCGTTTGTTTTATCGTGTTGGTTCGCGTGTTGCTTATCTTGTGGTTTCGTGTGTTTTCATGTGGTTCTCTTGGTTTCTTTGTGGTTCTATGTGTTTCTATTTTGGTTTTGTGTTTCTAGTTGTGGTTCAGTGGGTTTATCTTGTTGTGGTTCTATGTGTTTATCATGTGGTCTCTGTGTTTCTCTTGGGGTTATCGTGTGTTTCTCGTGTGGTTCTAGTGTTTTTTCCGTGTGTTTCCTTTGTGTTCTCTTGTGGTTCTAGTGGTTTCTCGTGTGGTTCTGTGTGTTTCTAGGTGGTTCTATTGTGTTTCTTCTTGTGTTCTCTTTTGTTCTGGGGTTCTCTGTGTTTCACTTGGGTTTATCGTGTGTTCTCTGTGTTTCTCATGTGAGTTCGTTTTTATGGTGTTATTTGTGGTTCTCGTGTGTTTCTTGTGTTTCTTTCTCATGTGTTCTTGTAGTTTTCATGGTTCTCGTGTGTTTCTAGTGTGGTTATCGTTGTTTATCAGTATTTATCTTGGGTTCTCGTGTGGTTCTCAGATGTTTCTCTTGTGTTTCTCTTGTGTTTCTCATGTGGTTCTCTTGAGTTTCTCTTGTGTTTCTCGTGTGGTTCTCATGTGTTTCTCTTGTGTTTCTCATGTGGTTCTCTTGAGTTTCTCTTGTGTTTCTCGTGTGGTTCTCATGTGTTTCTCTTGTGTTTCTCATGTGGTTCTCTTGTGGTTCTCGTGTGTTTCTCTTGTGGTTCTCTTGTGTTTCTTGTGTGTTTCTCATGTATTTCTTTTGTGGTTCTCGTGTGTTTCTCATGTGGTTCTCTTGTGTTTCTCTTGTGTTTCTCTTGTGTTTCTCTTGTGTTTCTCATGTATTTCTCCTGTATTTCTTGTGCTTCTCTTGTGGTTCTCATGTGTTTCTCATGTGGTTCTCGTGGATTCGTGGTTGTCTCTGTGATTTATTGTGATTCTCTTGTGTTAATGTGTTTCTCAGTGGTTCGCGTGGTTTCTCATGTATTTTCTTTGGTCTCGTGTGGTTTCTCTTGTGTTCTAGTGTGTTTTCTCGTGTGGTCTCGTGTGTTTCCCCTGGTGGGTTCTATTGGTTTCTCTTTTTTTTTTTTTTGTGTTTCTCGCTGTGTTTCTTGTGTTTCTCGGTGGTCTCGTGGCGTTATCTTGTGGTTCTAGGGGTTCGTGTGGTTATCGTGTGTTTTCTTGTGTTTACTTGGGTTCTTCGTGTGTTTCATCGATGTGGTCTCGTGTGTTTATAATGTATTTCTCTTGTGGTTTCGTGTGGTTTCTCATGTGGGTGTTGTGTTCTCGTTGTGTTTCTCATGTGCGTTCTATTGTGTTCTCTTGGTTCTCGTGTGGTTCTTCATGTGGTTCTCTTGTGTTGCTATGTTTGTTTGGTGGATCTTGTGTTCTGTGTGTTTCTATTGTGGTTCCTTGTGTTCTGTGTGTTCTCAGTATTATTTTGTGGTTAGCGTGTGTTCTGTTGAATTGTGGTTCTCTTGTGTTTCTCTTGTGTTTCTCATGTATTTCTTTTGTGGTTCTCGTGTGTTTCTCATGTGTTTCTCTTGTGGTTCTCTTGTGTTTCTCATGTGGTTCTCTTGAGTTTCTCTTGTGTTTCTCGTGTGGTTCTCATGTGTTTCTCTTGTGTTTCTCATGTGGTTCTCTTGAGTTTCTCTTGTGTTTCTCGTGTGGTTCTCGTGTGTTTCTCTTGTGTTTCTCATGTGGTTATCATGTTATTCTAGTGTGGTTCTAGTGTGTTTCTGGTGGTTCTAGTTGTTTTTCGTGGTTTCTCGTGTATTTGGTGCGTTCTCGTGTGTTTCTCTTGTGTTTTTTTTTCTGGTTCTATTGTGGTCTTCTTGTGTTTCCGTGTGTTCTCTTGTGTTTCTGGGGTTCCGTGTGGTTCTCGTGGTTATCTTGTGATTCTCTTGGGTTTCGTGTGTTTCTAGTGTGGTTCTCGTGTTTCTCTGTGGTCCTGTGTGGTTCTCGTGTGTTCTGTGTGGTTCTCGTGGGTTCTAGTGGTTTTTCAGTATTCTCTGTGGTTCTAGTGGGTCTCGTGTGGTTCTCGTGTGTTTCTAGTGTGGTTCTCGTGTGGTTCTCGTGTGTTCTCTGTGGTTCTTGTGGTGCTTTGGTTTCTAGTGTGTTTCTCTTGGGTATAATGTGTTCTCTGTGGTTTCTGTGTGTTTCAGGTGGGTTCCGTTGGCTCTAGTGTGGTTTTTGTGTTTCTCTGTGGTTCTCGTGTTTTCTCGTGGTCTCGTGTGTTCCGTCTGGGTCTCTTTGTGTTTCTCTTGGTTTTCTTTTGTTTCCGTGTGGTTCTCTTTGTTTTCGGTTGTGTTCTCGGGGTTTGTGGTCTCTGTGGTTCTCTTGTGTTTCTCTTGTGTTTCTCTTTTGTTTTCGTGTGGTTCTCTTGTGTTTCTCGTGTGGTTCTCGTGTGTTTCTCTTGTGTTTCTCATGTGGTTCTTGTGCTTCTCTTGTTTCTCTAGCACTGAAGTGTCTAAGTCATGGTTCTGCTGTGTCACACAGACTCTTGCTGCTGTGCTTCATGTTCAGACTAAAGAAAGAGTAAAATAATCTGCCATTTTCTCAGTGTTCATCTGGGAATAGAAACTTTCCTTTACGCATACTGAACACACACACACACACACACAGTAATGGATGTGTATGTGGACAGTAAGAGTTCTGATACACTGTGAAAATGTGTGTTACATTATAATCAAACGAACAGAGAGACATTAACTTTCAGCTGTGATTGAGAATGCGTGTGTGTGTGTGTGTGTGAAGGTTTGACTATACCTGTGAGGTCCAAATGCCCTCACTAATAGTTAACCGTTTTGAACAGCGACTGGTGAGCCGGTCCTCAGTAGTTTTAAAACAGGTGCTTGTATTTTAATCTAGTGTTTTGCACAGGTTTCTGTGAGGGTTTATTTAGGGGTCAGAGGTCATTAAGAGGTTAACACAGAAAATATCATTAACAATCCATTAAAACAATGCATGTCTATGAGATGAGCTCACTAATGTGTGAGTGAGTGTGAGTGTGTTCAGACATGCTGACAGACAAGCATCAGTGCCAATTTGTTTCCACTGGAAAGAATTTCAAGAATGAGACAGAACAGATATCATTGACCCGGACAACCATTTAAAATACACACAGACACACACACACACATGCTCTCTCTCTCAAGTGCACACACACACACACACACGCTCATGGTGATTTTCTCAGAAGTGCAGGAATCCGGCCTCCGGTGGGTCTGTCGTCAGGTGTGGAATCTCATGTTAGGATAATGATAGCCGGTCCGCTAATGCAAAAGCAGTTCATCTGATGTTCTGGAAGTTATTTCTCTACACATACTCAGCGCTGGGAGCATCACTTGATGTAAACAACACCTGTCCTGACCCCTAACCCCCAAGCTGGTGACCCGTGACATTCTGCCCACTGTAATTTTCCACACAATAACAGTGCGCTCACATTAGACAGATCTGGCATTGTTAATTTGTCAGTATTGTAGGGCTGTATGACAAACTGAGTGATCAACTGCTGAGATCATGTACTGAACACAGTATAAAACAGGTGACACTTATGTCGCTTAACAGAGAATCTATTCAGATTTGTGTTTCAATATGAAAAACTTTCAATGGCCAAATCAGAACAAATTTGACTGAAGGCCTGATTACTGAAACATTCAGTGGCATCGTTTGCATACATGCATCATTTGCACGAATACATTCAGCAGATGCTTTTATCCAAAGCCACATACTATTCACAGGAGATTTGTACAGTACTGTCAGAACACAACGTGAATGCTAGAGGAGCACACAATCTAGAGCTGAAGAGATCGAAGCAGGAAGAACAGAGTTAAAGTCTTCATTTTGTGATCTTCAGCTCCCAGAAGTGAAACTGAGAGTCTGTCAGTGAATGAGTATCAGACGCAGAGCTCTTACTAACATCACATCAGCTGAGGTTGTTCACTGCTGGGCTTTTGATCGAAACAATGACCAAAATAACTAATCTGTGCTGCATGATTAGAGAAAACAGAAAGGGCTGTGTTCCGTTTTGCCTAAAATTTAGGAAAACTTCAACACCCATAATGCACTGGGCTCAATCCGACTGTCCGTGAGCAGGGATGCAAAGCCATGGCAGTGCTTTCTGTAGTTTTCACAGAAGCCCTAGAGCTGTCTGAAGTTCTCCTGCTGCACATGGGCAAACATTCAAATATTACTGATATTGTAATAATACAAAGCTGGTTGAAAAAGTCAATAAATTATAAATAATTCAAACTAAACGCGAGGCTCAAAGCAGCATTTCTGTTCTGTGGAGAGGAAGTGTGCTAGTTTCGAGGTGAGCCTATGGAGGCAGGAAGGCAACGTGCGGTTAGCAAAACTAAATACAGTATACATGCACATTCACAACACACACACATACATAGATTCTCTGCAGGAAGTCACAATATGTTTAAAGTCTTTGTGTTGAGTGGCGAGTCGCATCGAGAGAGAAACAAACCAGGATAAAAACACACGGCCTGTTTCACGCTCACGAAGCAGCTCATAGATGTAAACAAACGCTTAGAAAAATAGAGTATATTCACAGCAGAAGCTTTTGCACACACACACACAAACATACCTTTACAGTAATATTGTATAGACCTCTATTATTTTTTATATACAGCTAGTTATAAATACTACAAACTAACCCGAACAGAAAACTGACTGCATTACTACACTTTTAAAAACACTTACTACATTTTTATACCGTGTTTACAAATACAGACGTCCCCAAAAGGAGGTTTTCTCAGTTTTAACTAATTTCTGGGTACAAATTATTTCTGAAAAATATGTTTAAGTAGGTACACACACACACACACACACTCTCTCTCTCTCTCTCTCCATTTGTGTATTTCCTCCAGGTTTTCTTCCCGTTTATAACACACAGAGTCTGAAGAGAGTCTCGGGAAGCACTGGTTTGTAAAGCACTTTCAAATGGTTTATTTACAGCCTCTGTCGGTCAGAGAAGAAGCGGGTATTTGTAATCAAAATAGAGGCAAAATCCATGAGTCTGTACAGATGAACAGTCAGGAAGTGATTCTGTGACAGACCCGCAACACAAACACTGACATCTACACACATATATATATATATATACTGCATACAGACACACAAACACAGGATCCATAAGAACATGACACACGGTCAGTCCTGCTGTGGACAAATACAGCAACATCAGATGAAAGGAAGACGGCTGCGGTTTCTCCGACAGAATTCAGGACTGATGCAGACTGACACACTAAAGACATCTTACCGGTCATTCATCTACAGAATATTAACAGTAAAATCCACATACAAACACTAATGGCATCTGGTCAGGAAGATTGGTGTTATTCAGAAAAGCATGTAAATAACAGGAATGAGTGCAGGACAGACCATCACCATCATCATTAGGAATAATCTTCTGACACACACACACACTCTGGTGGGAATGAAGTCCGGCTCATGGTCCGAGCGAACGGATGTCAGTGGATCAGTTGTTCTGTATGCGTTGGTGTGATCATCTATTCTATGCCTGGGAATCAGTGTGTGTGTTTGTGTGTGTGTGGTGTGTGTGTGTGTGTGTGTGTGTGTGTGTGTGAGAGAGTCCGTTGTTCCTCGTCTAAGAGAGTTATGCATCTGTTCGTTCTGCAGGTTTCCATCGCACTCTTCCTCCTCCTCCTCCTCTTCACTCACCAGGAACTCCTCAGGAGGCCAGCGCAGCTCCCCGCTCTCCACCTCGCCCTCCGTTGGCTCCACTACGATAGACGGCAGACGGTCCTTCAGCTTACAGCAGCGCTCGAAGTCTGAGGGATCCGGAAAGATCTGAGCAGATAAACATCAAGAACATTCAGTCAGATGACACACACACACTGTCTCACACTCACTCTCTCTCACACACTCACTCTCTCTCACACACACACACACACACACACACACACACACACACACTCACTCTCTCACACACACTCACTCTCTCTCTCACACACACCCACACACACACACACACATACACACACAAAAACACACACACACACAAACACACACACAACCACACACACACAACACACACCACACAAATTCTCACACTCACACATACACACTCTCTCTCTCTCACACACACACACACACACACTCTCATTCTCTCTCTCACACACACACACACACACTCTCACACTCTCTCGCACACACTCACACACACACACACACACACACACACATTCTCACACTCACACATACACCTCCTCTCTCACACACACACACACACACACACACTCGTTCTTCCCCTGACGTCCTGAAGTCTCGTTCGGCTGAATTCTGGATGAAGTGAGGTGTATTTTTAGCTCGGCATCATTCAGTGACATACATGGGCGGCAGGGAAACCAATAACACAATTTGGGCAACCCGCCAGTGGAAAGAACATTTGTGTGTGTGTGTGTGTGTGTGTGTGTGTGTGTGTGAATGATGAGAAAGAAAACAGATGAAAAGAAGGACAAGAGACATGTTCTATAACAGGAACTGAACCATGAGACCCTCGTCTGACCCCCCGATCCATAAACAACAGCAGAGCATGAGACTGAAGATCCAGACTAAAAATAACCATCAGCCATTAAACTCTGAACAAAAACCCCAGAGGAAGGTTTTCAGCCCTTCATTCTAAAGAGACTAAATGTTTCCACAGCACCTCCTGAGACGGTTCAAGACACCGGAAACTCCAGAGGAGCTCAGATGAGTTCATGACACGGTTCAAATCCTCATGAACGCTAATGGCAGACCTTCTCATCTCTAAATGCTCAAGTGAAGCATTACAGAGTCAGAACTCATTTGCACTTAGAGCATCCAAATATCTAGCAGACAGGAGGCTGCGATGAACAGATGCGTTTTATTCTTCACATGACTTCACATGGCTATATGACTTCTGCAGTGTGGAGAACACGGACTGAATCCATCATAAAAAATGGAATTTACTGCGTGACACGGAATGAATTTGGCAAATGTTGGATGAATAAATCAAAAGTAGGGCTGTACACTTAATCAGATGGTGATACGGACTAGTGCGTGTGAAGTCGGTTAAAATAATAATAATAATACATATACAGTTTTTTAAAACCTTACTGAATATGATACAATTTTGTAAACCTCTATTGTGCAGCCTTTTAAAATAAAAGGAATTGTTACATTTCCATCTGATTACATTTCAAAAGTTTAATTAATTCGTTAAAGCTTTATCCATTTGTTTGATACATTTACATCGCATTCAAGGTTTACACTTTATCAGTTCATGCATTCCCCGGGATTTAACGCAAGCACCAAACTCTACTGTTACAGGAATACTGCTTTGATAATACATTTGCAATCAATCATAAAACAGAATGCAGAAAAATTAAAATAGACAGCACAGGATTTCTGAAAACATATTTCATGGGGCTCTAATATTGGTTTTAAAAATAAATATTTTGGCAAACTATTCAATTGTTGAAGTTTTATGAATTCAACCGATTAGACATCCGTCTTGATTATTAAAATGTAATAAAAAAATGAAAACAGAGAAAGCAGAATTTGGGATAACATCAAATAGAATTTCGTAAAAAATCTAAATGAAATTTGGGGGAAAAAAACAACACGGATTTTATTAAATTTTACATAATTAAATTTATTTGAGCGTTCAGGAGCAGCTGGAGCTGCAGACCCAAGCAGACAGGCAGCGAGCAGACGTTACCTGGAAGGTCAGGCGGTCTTTGCTGGGACTGAGCCTCATGTCGTCCATCGGCGTGGCGCTGATCATCACGTCAGTCATCACGGCTCAGCTGCACAGGACACACAACACACACAGTTACTCTCAATGCACGCACATCACCAGCAGAGTCTCTGCTAGAACTGAACGAACAGATCGCACTGCGTTTGAGAAGGATGCATTCTATCACGCAGTTATACAATAAAACAAACTCAAACCAGTCTCTTGCATCGAGCATGTTTCTTACCGCACGGTAACTGCTTTCTGAGCACAACAACATACAGGAAGCCCTTCATGAAGCATCCTCAAGCGCAGCTTCACTCTTCACCACACTGGAAACCCCCAAACCATCAGCTCTTCTGCAGCTCAACACGTCCGTTTCTGTCCATGCAAAGCGTGCTGGGATCTCCACTGTCCGACTAATAAAAGTCACTCATTCATTCCCAACGCAAGCGGATGAAGTGAACATCCATCTGACCCATGCAGGTGGACTGAAAGCGAACCGAATCTCTGAGCTCAAATCTGCTCTGACTAAAGGCCGGACAGCAGGTGAAGTTAAAGGGGTCACATGATGCGATTTCAATTGTCCCTTTCTCTTTGGAGTGTTACAAGCTGATTGTGCATAGATAAGATCCCTAAAGTTGCAAAGACTAAAGTCTCAAATCCAAAGAGATATTCTTTATAAAAGTTAAGACTCGTCCACGTCCTCCTAAAACGGCTCGTTCTAACACGCCCCCACATATCTACCTCACTATGTGGGAAGATTTGCATAATGACGCCCAAATGTGCACGCAAAGAAGTTTTGAGCAGTGTAGAGTAGCGCTTGTTGTTTGTCATTTCTCCGATCACAAATGCAGACATGGTTTTATGTTTACGCGGCGCGATGCAACGCAACACGTAAAAAGACAGTATAAGTAATTATAATCAGTAATTATGTCCCCAGTGGATGCAACAAATGCCTGGTTTATAATGGGTTTTAATGTGTTTGTCTCGTCGCTCCGGCCTGACAGGGCATCATCACAGTATGGTGAGGGTGTAACATTTCCCTCACACGCTTGAGGAATTCGGCCAATAACAACGCACTGGATAGCCGGCCAATCACAGCACACCTCGTTTCAGACGTGAGCTTGTAGAAAAATCGACGTGTTCCGAAAGCGGGGCATAGAGGAGAAAAGCCAATAATGTCAGTATGTGAACATAATGTGATTTGACCTTAAACCCACAAAACACATTTCATTACACCAAATACACAAAATAATGTTCTTTTTAGCAGCATCATATGACCCCTTTAAGTAAAGTGGAGCGTAGGATGCTAAAGATGATTGAGATTCCCTCATCCATGAGTCAAAATGTGAAACACATTGCATAACTGCTAACACGTTAGAAACAAGACGACGTCAGCGGCTTCATCCACCATGGGATAATCCCAAAATCTCCCGACTGAATGAAAATGTGAAAACCTTTCATTTCACTAATGACCAATTACACAAGAGTGAGCGCAGATCTGATCACACTCATAGCGAGAGTGAACCGTGGGCGTGCATGAGGCTCGTACAGTGCAGACACACGGAAACTTCCCACGGCTCGGGGTTCAGAAGACTGGTGGATCGCTCCAGCGCTGCAGGTGTTCAGAGGTCAGATCATCATGACACTGAGCGCGAACCCTACGAGCCGAAGAGCGACACACTAATCTAGGCTCCTGGAGAGACTTCATATCTGCTCGACTGTCAAGTAGAACAGCAGAACTGTTATTTTTATATTATACTTTTTTTCCCCCGTCATTATTTAAATTCATGTATTTGGCAGACGCTTTTATCCAAAGTGACTTGCATTGCATACATGGTTTACACTTGATCAGTTCATGCATTCCCTGGGAATTGAACCCATGACCCTGGTGTTGCAAGCGGCATTCCCTACTGTTTCAGTGACAGGAATGTTTTGCGTAACAGGAGTTTGTTTTGTGTAATTTTGTTAACGCAATCATGTAGGGGTGTAACAATGGAACTATAATCTGCAATGTTTTCTTTATATATGTATATCGTGTACATTATTATGTGCATATGTATTTATCTCATATAAGATGCATTTGTTTGAGTTACGCTGCAGAAGCGCTTCATTGTAGGCCTCCTATACAGTGATTATCTCTACAGCGCGAGCAGCACAAACAACAATGCAGAACATTAATAACTATGACTGGGACGTCATATTCATAACATAATAATGAGAGCAGTATTATAAAAATGTTGTGAATTCTTAGTTCAAGTTCACTTGTGCTTGATCTTGTGCAATAAAACCAGGGCCTGAATTTCGTGGCGGGATTGCGGCCATTGTGTGTAATTCTACACATTCCCGCAGGTTTTGCGATTATAAAGCGGGAAAATCCCACAAACATTACATTTCTGCACTATAGCATGTAGGTTGAATCCAAACATTCAAGCTATTTCAACCCTTCCTAAAGCGTGCGCGCAGACAAAGCACACAGCTGCCTCTCAAACAGCTCAGTGTCAGATTGAGTTATTACATATTTGATTAAAATCATTTCCTTATTGCCCGGCTATTCCATTTGATTTATCCATGGCACATGCATTTTATATGTAGCCTAAGTCCAATGACTTGTTTGCATATTACGGTTTAGTATCTAATTTAAGGCAATAGATTTTTTGGTCTTTGGAACTTTTAAAGTCTCATATGTGTCCCTGCAGCACAAAAGCAGTGTTAAGTCGCTGGGGGATATTTGTAGCAATAGCCAACAATACATTGTATGGGTCACAATTATAGCTCTTTCTTTTAAGCCAAAAATCATTAAGATATTAAGTAAACATCATGTTCCATCAAGGTATCTTGTAAATTTCCTACTGTAAATATATCAAAACTTAATGTTTGATTAGTAATATGCATTGCTAAGAACTTCATTTGGACAACTTTAAAGATGATTTTCTCAATATTTAGATTTTTTTGCACCCTCAGATTCCAGATTTTCAAATATTGTCCGATCCTAACAAACCATACATCAATGGAAAGCTCATTTATTCAGCTTTCAGATGATGAAATTGACACTTAAGACTGGTTTTGTGCTCCAGGGTCACATTTGTTAATGCTTTAATCAACATGAACTAACAGAGCAATTATTGTTATTATTGTTATTAACCTCCACAGCAAACAGAACCCAACCGTGGCTCTAAAACCGTGAACCGTGGCATTGGTTTACCGTTACACCCCTACAATCACGCCACTAAAGTGTTCTAAACTGATGTGATGGGACTCGTCCCTGAGGCTGTTTCTCACACTGGCTATTTAAAGTCTGAACTCTGGTACAGCAGTCAGACAGAAACCACACAGACAGAGACGCAGTGATGGCGAGGCCAATGCCAAACCGAGGCAGGTCCTCAGAAGCACTCCAGATTCCTGCTCAGAGGATTTTCCACAAGCTCCCAAAGCAGCAGCATTGATTTCGTGACACGGCCTCCCAGAGCTGACGGGACGATCCATGTTTGACCTTTACTCCACTTTCCATTCACACTGTTGGATGATTTTAAATCCAACAAAACTGAATACTATTTATCGGTTTATATTTATGAATGATCATTAGATGTCAAATAATGAAACGCATGAACACAGAGGCCATGCTGATCCACAGCTTCAGAAAACGTAACAAATGTAACATTCAAAGGCATTTGTACAGATATGGACTGTCGATTAAATCGATTTTGTTTCACATTTGGTTTGTGTCAGTGTCATTTAGTATCGAGGTACTAATATAGTTTTCCCCCCCATTTTCATTTTAGTTGCATTTTTAGTAATTCTGTCTTTTTTGTCATTTTTAATATTTATTTTTTAATCTCAGTATTATTTTATTTCAGTTAACGTTCATTTTATTTCAAGTAACGAACATGTTTTTAATGGTTAGCTTCTGTAATAGTCCTGGTCTGTGTTCACTTATGATCTGTGCAAATGTTTTCTGAGAGCTGTTTTCAATCAAAAGTGTTTTCTTGGTCTTGTGTTTCTTTACTTTGCCCTGCTGATGCTCATGAATAATCCGGATGAGCGGTGACTGAAACCTGAAAATTATTATTATTATCCGAATACATCACAACAGTAAAACATTTGACAAACATTTCAAGTTGTTTCTACATTGCATTAAGATTCCCTTCTTTTGAAAGTGTGACTGGATTTGTAAAGTGCTCAAATCACTGGGATCCCTAGCGTTGTGTATTTTCAGCTTTATTCGAATGCGAGATGTTAATATCAGACTCAAATTCCCCACCACATAACGAGTTCATAATGACAGCTCAGTCCAACTAGACCACTGCAAAACCAAACTAGAACACGTCAAACTAGATCACGCTCATTAGAATGAGTCTGATCCACTTCATTTACTCTGTCTGAAATACTATAATTTACAAAAATATCATGTGAGTGAATGTTATTCATTATCATGTTTTCAATAACTCCGGACCATTACATCAGAGCAGCTCATAAAGACACTGAATTAAATGATGTGCAATAGTGACAGTAGCAGTCAAAACTTAAAATAAAGGTTTGAAAACTATGCTGATCAGAATCAGATGCGCTCGATAAGATAAGAGGTTTCAGATGAGAGACAGTCAGTCAGAGAAAGTGTCTCTCTCTCTCTCTGGCTCCGGTGAGGAGCAGTGACAGACCGGAGCGATAAACACTCAGCGCTGCCAGTGATATTTCAGCAGAAGAACGTCTAAACATCCTGCGCAGAGAAGAATAACAGAATATCAGCCTAATAAAACACAAAGATCACAGAGGAGAGGAAGAGAGAGCCGAACAATCCAGCCTCCTGCTAAAATAATCCAGACAGAGAAGAAACGCAACCAGACTACAGAACCACAGCTCAAACTCAACACACACACTCAACACACACACACTCTCACACACACACACACTCACACACTCTCACACACACACACACACTCCTCACACATCCCCTCCACTCCTCACCACTCTCACTTCACTCAGACACAGACACTCCACTCAACACACACTCACATCAACACACTCACTCAGCCCCCACTCCCTCACACTCAGTCCACTCCACTCACCTCCTTCACCACCTCACTCACACTCACTCACTCAACTCAACCCATCACAACCACACACACTCCCTCACTCACCACTCACTCACACACTCTACACACTTCACAACACCATCTCCCTCATCACAACTCTCCCTCACTCACTCAGACACACACTCCCCCTCACGCACACTAACCACCTCACACACTCCCTCACGCACACCGCCCCTCACTCCCACACTCACTCACCCACTCAGACACACCTCCCCACTTCACCCTCTCACTCACTCACATCACCACACTCACTCCCCTCCCCACTCACACACTCCCTCACTCCCTCCCATCCCCCACTCCCTTCACTCACCTCCACACTCCACCACCCACGCCCTCACTCCCACTCACACTCTCACACACACTCACACCCACACACACAAACACACACAAACACACACACACACACACTCACACACACTCACTCACTCGCACTCGCACTCGCACTCGCACACACTCACGCACTCCCGCACTCACACTCAACCCTCTCACTCACTCACACACTCTCACTCACACTCTCTCACTCACTCTCTCACTCTCTCACACACACTCACACGCTCACACACTCTCACACACTCACTCTCTCACTCACTCACTCTCACACACACAGTCACTCACACACACACCCACACACACCACACTCACACACACACACACACACACAAACTCACCCCACACACACTCACTCACACACTCACACACACACACTCACTCACTTTCTCTCTCTCTCTCTCTCACACACCCTCACACACACACACTCACACACACCCTCACCCTCACACACACACACACACACAAACTTCCAGTCTCCACACTCCCTCACGCACACAACACACGACTCACAACACACTCACACCTCCCACACTCACCACCCACCTCACTGACTCACTCTCTCACCCTCTCTCACACACACTCACACTCTCACTCACCCTCTCTCACACACACACTCTCACACTCTCACACTCCACACCCACACACACTCACACCCACACTCACTCCCACTCACTCACACTCCCTCACTCACACTCTCACTCACTCACTCCCTCACTCACACTCTCACTCACACACACGCACTCTCTCTCACTCTCACGCACTCACTCACTCTCTCACTCACTCTCTCACTGAAAATCACTTCACTCACACATCTCACTCACCTCACTTCACTCACTCCTCACTCACTCCTTCACACTCTCACTCCACCTCCTCACCTCACTCACTCACTCACACTCTCACACTCTCACACTCTCACACTCTCACACACACCCCTCTGAATCTCAGCCGTGTGTTTTTTCAGTATCGCTGAGCGACTGATTATTTCCCATCATCTTCAGCTCTGATTCACTGCAGGAGAAACACCTCTGACACACTACTGTTCAAAATTTTGGGGTCAGTAAGATTTTTTAAATGAAATTAATTATTTTATTTAGCAAGGATGCATTAGATTGATAAAAAAGTGACATTAAAGACATTTATAATGTTACAAAAGATTTCTATTTCAAATAAATGCTGTTCTTTTGAACTTTCTGTTCATCTTTGAATCCTGAAAAATAAAATGTATCACAGTTTCCACAAAATATTGTGCAGCACGACTGTTTTCAACATTGATAATAATCAGAAATGTTTCTTGAGCAGCAAATCAGTATTTTAGAATTATTTCTGAAGGATCATGTCACTGAAGACTGGAGTAATGATGCTGGAAATACAGCTGCGCATCACAGAAATATTATACAGATATTCACATAGAAAACAGCTGTTTTACATTCTAATAATATTTCACAGTTTTTACTGTATTTTTGATGTAATAAATGCAGCTTTGGTGAACTCGTGTGACACTGGCTGAGCAGAGCATCACAGACACAGGTTCAGATCATTATCCTCAAACACAGCACAGGAGTTATTTCCACATCCAGACGAGGAGACGCTGTAAGAGCTCTTCTGTAGAGATGCTTCTCAGCTGAAACTGAATTGGTTTGATAACTGATGAATTTTACAACATTTACTGTGAAGCTGTTTTGAAAGCACTGTAGAAATAATCAGAATGAGCTCGAACACTGGAGCTGTGACAAAATGTTAATTCAAAGAAAAATGATGCCGTGTGCATGTCCTCATATATGAATCTGCTTTTACATGCAAGCTCTCCATCAGCAATCTGTGGAGCACATGTGAAGGACTGCACTCAATGCGAGAGCTGCAGGAACTAAACTAATGATCTTCATTCCACAGAGTCACGAGGAGCAGGAGCTCTGGGGAGCTGCAGGTGAAACAGCACTGCTGGGACAGCTTCTGTGGTGCTGCAGATGGAAACACCCGTCTGTGGAAAGCGATTCATGACGGAACGTGACCTTTGCTTCTTCAGAGGAATGAAGACGTGACTCAGACTGACCGAGCAAGCCAAGCACACACACTGACTGATAAACTGCTAAAGCAGCACAATCAGAACCGACGAGCCATATTTAGTGCCATAAGCTGGCCAAAACAACGCAATGCACGAGTTAAGAGAGGATGCTCAGGTCTCACCTGCAGGCTCATCAGCCGCTGCTAGTCAGTGGAAATATCGCTGGGTCTTCAGCCGGCGAGCGTCTCGAGCGCACCTCATCAGCTGCTGGGTCTCCGCGCGAGCCGCTGCGTGCGGGCTTTTATTCAGGAGGCGTGGCCTGTCGCGGAAGCCACGCCCACACACCGCTCGCAGAATTCCTCAATGACGCCGAGCTTGTCAATGAGTGCAAAAGTGCAGGTTAGAAAACTCAGATCTGCGATGCACATACAAGAAAACACACTGAATGCAGCTGGAGATGCCGCTGCTTTTATTCTTTACATGAACAAGTAATTCAATGCATTTATATAAAACATAAATTATAGTAGCATTTCAAATTTAAACTGAAAAAGTGCCATACAGTAAGCATTATTTCAGTAACGATAACAATAACAATAAGTTACTTAGCCAATCCTTTAGTAATCCTTTAGACATATATGTATGGGGGTAGAATTGTTGCTTAATTCCAAATAAATAGATTATGATCCACAAATAAATGTAAAGAGATTAACAAAAATTAAACATATTGACAATTAGAGTTTCACAAACATTAATTAAATTCACAAATAAATAAAATGAGATTTGCAAAAAAAAAAACATATTCACAAATATATATTTATGTCACAACCACAACTTTGCCTGGCATTTATTTGTGAATCGCGTCCTGTGCATTTGTAGATAGCTGCACGCATTTGTGACAAATTTGGTCTACAAATGCCAGCGGACAGATTCACAAATAATGCCAGGCAAGTTTGTGGTTGTGACATTAAATATATATTTGTGATTTACAAATGCGAGCAGCTATCTACAAATGCACAGGACGCGATTCACAAATGCGAGCAGCTATCTACAAATGCACAGGACGCGATTCACAAATGCGTGCAGCTATCTACAAATGCACAGGACGCGATACACAAATGCGTCCAGCTATCTACAAATGCACAGGATGCGATTCACAAACGCGTGCTGCTATCTACAAATGCACAGGACGCGATTCACAAATGCGAACAGCTATCTACAAATGCACAGGACGCGATTCACACATGGGTGAGCTATCTACCATGCACACAGGACGCGATTCACAAAATGTTTCACAATTCGCAAATGGACAGGACGCGATTCACAAATGCGAGCAGCAGCAGCTATCATTCTACAAACTGCACAGGACCATTCACAAATGCGTTCCCAGCTATCTACCAATGCACAGGACGCGATTCACAAATGCGTGCAGCTATCTACAAATGCACAGGATGCGATTCACAAATGCGAGCAGCTATCTACAAATGCACAGGACGCGATTCACAAATGCGTGCAGCTATCTACAAATGCAAAGGACGCGATTCACAAATGCGTGCAGCTATCTACAAATGCACAGGACGCGATTTACAAATGTGTGCAGCTATCTACAAATGCACAGGATGCGATTTACAAATGTGTGCAGCTATCTACAAATGCACAGGATGCGATTCACAAGTGCGTGCAGCTATCTATAAATGCACAGGACGTGATTCACAAATGTGAGCAGCTATCTACAAATGCACAGGACGCGATTTACAAATGGGTGCAGCTATCTACAAATGCACAGGAAGCGATTCACAAATGCATGCAGCTATCTACAAATACACAGGACGCGATTCACAAATAAATGCAGCTATCTACAAATGCACAGGACGCGATTCACAAATGCGTGCAGTTATCTACAAATGCACAGGACGCGATTTACAAACGTGTGCAGTTATCTACAAATGCACAGGACGCGATTCACAAATGCGTGCAGCTACCTACAAATGCACAGGACACATTCACAAATGCGAGCAGCTATCTACAAATGCACAGGACACGATTCACAAATGCGTGCAGCTATCTACAAATGCACAGGACGCGGTCCACAAATGCGTGCAGCTATCTACAAAAGCACAGGACGCGATTCACAAATGCGTGCAGCTATATACAAATGCACAGGACGCGATTCACAAATGCGAGCAGCTATCTACAAATGCAAAGGACGCGATTCACAAATGCGTGCAGCTATCTACAATTGCACAGGACGCGATCCACAAATGCGTGCAGCTATCTACAAAAGCACAGGACGCGATTCACAAATGCGTACAGCTATCTACAAATGCACAGGACTCGATTCACAAATGCGTGCAGCTATCTACAAATGCACCGGACGCGATTCCCAAATGCGTGCAGCTATCTACAAATGCACAGGACGCGATCCACAAATGCATGCAGCTATCTACAAATGCACAGGACACGATTCACAAATGAGTGCAGCTATCTACAAATGCACAGGACGCGATTCACAAATGCGAGCAGCTATCTACAAATGCACAGGACAAGATTCACAAATGCGTGCAGCTATCTACAAAAGCACAGGACGCGATTCACAAATGCGTTCAGCTATCTACAAATGCACAGGACGCGAGTCACAAATGCGTGCAGCTATCTACAAATGCACAGGGCGCTATTCACAAATACGTGCAGCTATCTACAAATGCACAGGAAGCGATTCACAAATGCGTGCAGCTATCAACAAATGCACAGGACGCGATTCACAAAAGCGTGCAGCTATCTACAAATGCACAGGACGCGATTAACAAATGCGAGCGATATCTACAAGGCACAGGGACGCGAGCTCACAATGCGTGCAGCTATTACAAAATGCACAGGAAAGCGATTCAAATGCGTTGCAGCTATCTACAAATCACAGGAACGCGAATCACAAATGCGTGCAGCTATCTACAAATCCACAGGACGCGATTCACAAATAAATGCAGCTATCTACAAATGCACAGGACGCGATTCACAGAGTTGGCTACTACAAATGCACAGGACGCGATTCACAAATGCGTGCAGTTATCTACAAATGCACAGGACGCGATTAACAAATGCGTGCAGCTATCTGCAAATGCACAGGACGCGATTCACAATTGCGTGCAGCTATCTACAAATGCACAGGGCGCTATTCACAAATGCGTGCAGCTATCTACGAATGCACAGGGCGCGATTCACAAATGCGTGCAGCTATTTACAAATGCACAGGACGCGATTCACAAATGCGTGCCGCTATCTACAAATGCACAGGACGCGATTCACAAATGGGTGCAGCTATCTACAAATGCACAGGAAGCGATTCACAAATGCATGCAGCTATCTACAAATGCAAAGGACGCGATTCACAAATGCGTGCAGTTATCTACAAATGCACAGGACGCGATTTACAAATGGGTGCAGCTATCTACAAATGCACAGGACGCGAGTCACAAATGCCTGCAGCTATCTACAAATGCACAAGACGCGATTCACAAATGCGGGCAGCTATCTACAAATGCACAGGACGCGATTCACAAGTGCGTGCAGGTATCTACAAATGCACAGGACGCGATTCACAAAAGCGTGCAGCTATCTACAAATGCACAGAACGCGATTCACAAATGCGAGCAGCTATCTACAAATGCACAGGACGCGAGTCACAAATGCGTGCAGCTATCTACAAATGCACAGGGCGCTATTCACAAATGCGTGCAGCTATCTACAAAAGCACAGGACGCGATTCACAAATGCGAGAAGCTATCTACAAATGCACAGGACGCGATTCACAAATGAGTGCAGCTATCTACAAATGCACAGGAGGCGATTTACAAATGCGAAAAAGGGGGGGGGCAGCTATCTATAAATGCACAGGACGCGATTCACAAATAAATGCAGCTATCTACAAATGCACAGGACGCGATTCAAAAATGCGTGCAGATATCTACAAATGCACAGGACGCGATTCACAAATGGGTGCAGCGATCTACAAATGCACAGGACGCGATTCACAAATGCGTGCAGCCATCTACAAATGCACAGGACGCGATTCACAAATGCGAGCAGCTATCTACAAATGCACAGGACGCGATTCACAAATGCGAGCAGCTATCTACAAATGCACAGGACGCGATTCACATATGCGTGTAGCTATCTACAAATGCACAGGACGCTATTTACAAATGCGTGCAGCTATCTACAAATTCACAGGACGCGATTCACAAATGCGTGGAGCTATCTACAAATGCACAGGACGCGCTTCACAAATGAGTGCAGCTAATCTCACAAAATGGCACAGACCCGCCGCATTCCACAAATGCGAGCAGCTATCTAAAAATGCACAGGACGCGATTCACAAATGCGTGCAGTTATCTACAAATGCACAGGACGCGATTAACAAATGCGTGCAGCTATCTACAAATGCACAGGACGCGATTCACAAATGCGTGCAGCTATCTACAAATGCACAGGACGCGATTCACAAATGCGAGCAGCTATCTACAAATGCACAGGACGCGATTCACAAATGCGTGCAGCTATCTACAAATGCACAGGACGCGATTCACAAATGCATGCAGCTATCTACAAATGCACAGGACGCGGAATTCACAATAAATGCAGGCAAAGTTGTGGTTGGCATAAATATAATTTGTGAATATGTTTGATTTGCAAACTCATTTTTTTTTGTGAATTTAATTCATGTTTGTGAAACTTTAAGATTTATTTGTGGATCTCATTCTATTTATTTGTGGATCATAATCTATTTATTGGGAATTAAGCAACAATTCTACCCCCATATATATGATGCAGCTCACATGCACATTAAAAGAGAGAACATGCGAATAAACATGCAGTGTCTGTGAGGAAGGCTGGGGAACAGCGCCATCTCTCGGCTGGTCTCATCAGCTGACACAGAACAGATACTGACACTTCAAAAGCTTCAGCAAAGTGAAGGAACAATGAGTTACGCTAGAGAACAATATTCCTATGAAACATGAGATATTATTATGAAAATATTGCTAATTATTGCTCCCATTATTACACTTCTTTTGTACATTACCCCCCCGTTGGCCCACAGATACAGTGATGCACACTGTAAACGCTCTTATGTCCATTTCACACACATACTGCATCAAGCACAATGGGATATCATTCTGTTATATCTTTCGTAACATAGTTGAGAATCATCTTTATACAAAGTTTGGTATAAAAGAAAATACCTAAAAATGTATGAGATTTATTTTTTTGCTACTCCGTTCATTATGTCTTTTACTCTCGGTCATACAAAATAGCATTTTTCAAAATTGTAATTTTTTTCTTATGCTCTAAACAATGTAGTGACCTGAAAAAATACTAAATTCACAAAACCTTTTATTTCTGGTTCTCAGGAGGATATAACCAGGTTTTACTGCAAATACCATTGTTAAACTATGGTTAGTGCAGCAAAAGCATGGTTAATTTGTGGTTAGCATGGTTTAACTATAGTAACCATGTTTTGTTTTGTTGTTGTTGTTTTTTTTTTTTTTGGAGTAGGGATGTGTTGACAGGTTTGGATAAAGACGAGAGAGATTTAGAGTCAGATTTTAGTTTCTGTATGTGAAACTTAGCGAGCAGGAAACACAAGTGAATGAACTTATGTTCTCCTACATTCTCAAACAATCCAAAGAAAACATCTTTAAAACAGAAAGGAAAGTCAACTTCTCCACAAAAACAAACTCCAACTATCCACTAGATAGAGCTACAATACAAGCAGAATCTCTGGACAGGGAGCACTGTGTGTGTGTGTGTGGTGTGTGTTGTTTGGTAGTGAGTGTGTGTGTGGGTTGTTAGGGGGTGGTGTGTGTGTGGTGTGTGTGTGGTGTGTGTGTGTGTTGTGTGTGACGTTGTGTGTGTTTATGTGTTAGTGGTGTGTGTGTGTGTGTGTGTGTTGTGTTTGTTACGTGAGTGTGTGTGGTGTGTGTGTGTGTGTGTGGTTGTGTGTATGAGTCCTCCCCCCCTACCCCGTTCTTTTTTCCTCTGTTCCCTTCTGTCCCTTGTGATGTGCCGCTGTGTGACCTTTCGTCTCTAGCGTTCTCTCGACACAGCTCTGTCTTCTGGCGATGAGCGGTGTATCGCCGTGGTAGATTGTGTGTGTGTGAGTGGTGTGTTGTGAGTGTGTGGTTGTGTTGTGTGTGTGTTGTGTGGTAGTGAACAGCACGTGCCCGATGTTGTGGTTTATGTTGACGCTCTGTTTGCGCATGCCGGTTGTGTGTGTGTGGGAGCGGGTCTGATCCGAGTAGTGGGTGTGTGTTGGTGAGTGTGTGTGTGTGTGTGTGTGAGTGGTGTGAGTGTGTGTGTGTGTGTTGTTTATGTGTGTGAGTGAGAGTGTGTGTGTGAGTGTGTATGTGTGTGGGTGTGTGTTGTGAGTGTGTGTGTGTGTGTGTGTGGTGTGTGGTTTGTAGTTAGTGTGTGGGTGCTGTGTGTGTGTGTGTGTGTGTGTGTGGGAGTGTGTGTGTGTGTGTGGTGTGTGTGTGTGTAAGTGTGATGTGTGTGTGTGTGTGTGTGTTTGTGAGTGTGTGTGAGTGTGTGTGTGTGTGAGGTGTGTGTGAGTGAGTGTGTGTGGTGGGTGTGGTGTGTTGTGTGTGTGTGTGAGTGTGGTGTGTGTGTGAGTGGTGTGTGTGTGGTGTGTGTGTGAGTGTGTGTGTGGTGTGTGTGAGTGTGAGAGTGTGTGAGAGAGAGAGAGAGAAATGGAGTGTGTGTGTGTGTGTGTGTTGGGTGTGTTTGTGTGTTGTAGTGGGTGTGTTTTGTGTGTGTGTGAGTGAGAGAGAGAGGGAGAGAGTGTGTTTCGTGTGGGTGTGGTGATCGTGCGACCTGAGGAGAAGAGAGGGAGAGGATGTGTGTGTGTCTCGGTGTGTGTGTGTGTGTGTGTGGTGTGTGGTTGTGTGTGTGTGTGGGTGTGTGTGTGTGTGGGTGTGTGTGTGAGTGACTGTGTGTGTGTGTGTTTGTGTGTGAGCGAGTTGTGTGTGTGTGTGTGAGTGAGCGAGA
>JADLZN010002677.1:65000-117500 GCA_018155175.1 Sinocyclocheilus anophthalmus | reverse complement strand
GACCCCGTCATCAGCATCACCTCTCCTCTAAAACAACTCATGCTCATAAATCAGATGATATTTATTCTGAGATTATCAGGGTCGGTCAATAGCGGTGTCTGACGGGTCAATGCACAGATGTGTGTCGTTCTGCTGTTAGAATGATAAGTGATGCTTTTAGTGGATTTAGAAGAATATTGAGTAAATATTAGACTAGACACTGAATTTCAGTGATTCTGTGCATAGTCTACTGGCTCTCATTAAACAACTATAAATTATAGATCGAAAACACTGTAGATATATCAGCTGTTATTAATCACTAATGCAGAAACATAATCACAATTATTTTGGCCATTTACTGAGATCATGATTATTCACTGATGCATTTATTGAACTTTTAAACTTAATTCAAGTAAAAAAAAAAAAGTAAATAAAGTAAATAAAAGAATAAAATAATAATACGATATGTATTACAAATACCACACATTGACATAAAATAAAAATAAAAAATATAACTAAAGCAAAATTTTGAAACACAACAATCATTTTATCTCAATTATCTTGTTCATAGTCACTGAAGGCCAAAATTGTAACTAAAAATAAATTGGATTAATAAGACAGTGCAAGCAATGCAGCATGAATGCTTCAGACAAACAGCAGAAACTGAGAGAATAAAATAAGAAAGAACAAAGGCCAAAAGTCTCAGATCTCAGACTCTGTGACTGACTTAATGGGAATCCAAATATATTTAGATATAAAAACTTGTATTAGTGCAGAAGATGCTCCTCGGTTTAGATGAAGCCACAGGCGTCAATGCAGGTTTAAGCACAAAAACACTTTCAAAGCTGAAAGTGTGTTAGCAAAGACAGCGAGATCAAGGCCGCGCTTGGGACACACACACTCTCTCCACACACACACACACACACACACACACACACACACACACACGAACACTCACACATCCACACACCACACACACACACCACACACACACTCACACACACACACACACACACACACACACACTCACACACACACACACACAATGAGCTGTGTGTTTTGTCGTCTAATCAGACTCTCTAAAGCCTCATCTGCTGTAAACAAACCTGCCGTAAGCGGCTTGTAACCTTGTAACACTAAAGCCGCTGTTAATCAGATTCTTATCATCAGTGACACTGAAGCCTCGCTCACACCAACGACGATGAGTAGAACCTTAATGATTAATTTTTAAAAATCATTCTGAATATAAAAGAATAGTGAGTTCACACCTCAACTATAACGATAGCGACACAGATGAACGATTTTCTAGGTGTTGAGCGATAAAAATGTTGACAGCCAATCAGAATCCACCCGACTTTAAAGAGCTCAAGCATTTAAAGTGACAGATGACAAAACGTCTTAGAATAAACTTTGGTTTGCATGCTAATATAGGTATTGTTCTTGACGTGAAAGGGCCTTGAATCTACAGTGTAAAAAAAGATTAGAGATTGTTTCAGTTTTTCTACTTCAAAGGTTCACGTTTGATTCAACGTGTTACTTGCTGTTTCTCTGTGATTAACTGTGAATTTTACTAGTAATTTCTGAGTGAAGCTTGTGGGTCTGGTCTTGCAGGGTCTGATGGTGTTGCTGTGTTGTGTATCTGACAGGAGTTTCCCGTCGGATCTTCAGCTTCAGGAATCACAGTCGTGCTTTTTTTTTCTCTGGATGTTCCTGTGCCGAGTGTTTATGAGATCCTGTCGGAAGAGTTTGGACGTCCTCGTGCAGGGAGGAGCCGCTCAGAAACAATTTCTCTCTCTCTCTCCTCTCTTCCTCTCTCTCTCTCTCTCTCCCTCTCTCTCCTCTCTTCCTCTCTGCACTCAGGCATTTCCTGTGCGCGGTTTGCCAGCAGCTACAGGCCATTTATTTGAAGGACAGGCAGCTTTCTGCCCTCGCAGGCGTCCAGATCTCACGAGCGACGCTCTCTTCAGGCGTGCAGTGACGTCTGATTCGCTCGCAGAGCTCAGTCAAACCTTGTATTGTTCTTGTCTTTTACTGAGCAGCGTGAACGTCTGTAGATCTTGTGTGCTGAAGCGTGAAGATCTTTGGCTTGTTTTATCGACTCCTTTGCTGTTTCCTTGAATGAAACAAAAGCAGTTTCTTCTCGCTGAGCTTTGACTTTCTCTTCTGTTATTGATTGTTTTGCGTCCAGCTTTTTCTCTTTCTATCTGTTTTCTCTATCAGAGTGTTGTCAGAAATCTCCTGACTAAGAGTTTTAGCACAGAAACACTTTCTTTACTCTGTTTAATGTTCTCTTTACTCTTCTCGTGTGTTCAGGGGTATCAGTATCTGTGCTGCCTCCTCACGTTGACTGGATGAACTCCTGATCACTCGGTTTAGTTTCAGTAAATGCTCTTTATGGACTGAGGAGGACGTTTTCTGAAAGTTACAGGATGTTTTCAACAGTGAAAATTAATATACTAAAGTTATTTTCACTCAATTGCGTGTAATCACTGTAATAACGCAATAACTCTTTATATTATGCAGAATTTGAACTAAATGAGTTGCAGCAGATGTCCAGTTCCCATCATGCTTCGCTTTGGACTGTATGAGCAGTAAATGTTGGATTGAAGTGTTATTTTATGTGTTTTTACACAAGGTCAGTATCGTACTCGGTTACTTGCGTAACCTCGGTTCCCTGAGATACGGGAACGAGTACTGCGTCGCTAGACGCTATGGGGAAAACTCCTTTTTCTCCGAGGACTGAAGCTTTTACAATCACGCAGTGTAACTGCACAGCCATTGGTTCGTGCAGTAAATAAAAAACAAACCAATGGCTCGGCAGCGGCACTGCACAAGTCTATGGCGACGAAGCCCGCCAGAATGGGCGGGGCCATTTGGGTATATAAGCGGGCATTTCGCCATAGGATCTCAGGTAAATTCGACTGAAGCGACGACACTCGTGCAGCGTCATGGCATGACAAGGAATGCAGTACTCGTTCCCGTATTGCAGGGAACCGAGGTTATATAAGTAACTGAGTACGTCCCCCCTTGATACTTCTTTCGTACTGCGTCGTTAGACGCTATGGGGAACCAATACAATTCCGCCATGTCATGAAAGAGGAACAACTGGCCTTGAGCATAAAAGGCTCAGAGGGACCAATTATACGCAGGGCGATTATAATGCCCAGTCTTGGATAATCGTTCCAATGGTTTTGTACAGCCTCAGCACTACTGAAAGGACCAAGAGCATACCTGAAAAAACAGGCAATGCCTGAAGAATTAGACCGCCTTAGGCAGGCACGTATCCATTTAAGCAGATAGAATTCGAGCCTGCAAGGCCGGAACATAGTTATACAAGTTATAGAACCTGGTGAAAGTGGACGGCGATGCCCAGCCGGCCGCCGCACAAATATCTGCTATGGACACACCGCTAGACCACGCCCAGGATGAGGCCACGCCCCGAGTGGAATGGACACTGACTCCTATGGGGCTCTGAAGACCCAAGGAGGAGTATGCTAGCGCGATAGCGTAAACTAACCATCGGGAAATCCTCTGCTTTGCGACCGGAGACCCTTTGGTGCGGCCACCAAAGCATACAAAAAGTTGTTCCGACCGCCTGAACGGGGCAGAACACTCGATGTAAATTTTCAGCACCCTAACCGGGCAGAGAAAGTTGAACTCCTGGTCCTCCTCAGAAGGAGGAAGCGCAGAAAGAGTAATAACCTGGGCTCTAAACGGGGTGTCATTCTGAGCTGGCAGAACCATCTCTATGGCACCTTTTGCCAGTAAATTCTTCACCTGGGATCGCAAGACGTGAGTGTTCTTGCTCTTCACTGAGGTGGAGACCACGCCGCTGAATCACGGGGTCTTCGAGCGAACTGAGTGAGTAGCCTCATTTTATAATGCCCAAAACCCAATCTGACACTCCGGGGATGGCCTGCCAGGCCTCGGCTCATGTGACAAGGGGTTGAATTGGTTTGAGTGGTAGGCCACCTTGTGGGGGCCCGACACTCATGATAAGTGTGAGAGGAAATTTGGTCCACTTTGAGAATGTTTGTCTTTATTTTTCTCGCTATAATAGCGGCTGATTGTGTGGGCGCTATTTGAACGGGCCCAGTGATCACAACCGTAATTACAACTGCCTAAACACACTGCCGTCAGCACCCGGAATTGAACGGGGTGCTTGGAGGCATAAGAGAGGCTGTAGTGCTTTGCTGGACTCAATGCTCTTGCAGCTAGAGCAGTCAGACCCCGTGGACGCGGCCTCAGCGTGGGTGCGGCCCAGACAGTGATAATAATCACTAATGACAGCATTTTCTTTAAATCCGCCTAAAAAGATCAAACCACTCGAGCACTGAAGATCCTTATGTGTACACACACCGGCAGATCAAAGGTGCTGTAGGCATCCTCTCAGATCCGCTCGTAGCAGACGAGGAGAGGGGCGGGGTCGCCTTCATTGAAGGCGAACCATGAGCAAAGCAGAGTGAGACACAAACTCTCATAATGAGAGCTGTCTGTCTAGTGCGCGCAACCTCAGCGTGGCCCAAGCGGCGCACTCAAATAGAAGCTGTCAGCGATATTGTAAATCATAGGTGACAGCATTCTGCTCCGATCTGCTTTGAAGGATTAAGCCGCTCAACGAACAAGACTGGCAGATCAAAGCACTGCGTGTCGAGTGAAATATGCGAAATTTCACCGTCTCTTTCTCCGAGGCGACTGGGAGAAGAGAAACATGAGAGCGGGGGAGGCGGGGCCGCCATTCTACTCTGATCCGCCTAAAAGGATTGAGCCACTCGAGGTAATAAGAGCGCTTTAACTAAAGATCGTGAACACACGCTGGCAGACCAAAGTGAGCACGCGGGATGTGTGCCGGCGTGAAAAATCACTCAAGCCTGATTGCTCAGCCTCGCGAGTTCACCGTTATTTTCTCCGAGGTAACATGAAGAGAAACATGAGAGTGGGGGAGGAGGGGATCCGCGAGCGAATCAGGGAACTCCAGCTTCCTCTCTCTGTGAGCGCAGCTTCAGCGACCCACACACAAATGCAAAGCTGTCAACGATATGGCTTTCTACTCCGATCCGCCTAGGAGGATAGAGCCGCTCAATGTAAGGCGATGATTCTACGTGTAAAACCACCGGTGGATCAGAGCCAAGCGGCACACTTTCCCGCTCTCTCTCGTGAAGCCAACACGGAAGTGACTAAAACTGTAATACATCGACTGGCCGCTAGAGGCTGGCTCCAAAAGGGAGTCAGTCCCATAGACTCCCAGTGTTAAAATGCCCAACTTTACAGCAGAAAAAAACATGTTTACAGCCTGGTTCAAAAATTATTTTGGTCTATATAGCTAATTTTGCCCTTCATGACAACTTGTGAGGGGGGTGAATTTTTTATAACTCATCCATTTCAAGATATAAGTCTTACAGTTCTGCATATTAAGGGTGTGGCCACTGAGGGACCCCAGGGGAGCTCACGGATCACACTAGATCTAGTCAAATTAACCTACAGAAACTCTGCACATCCTTGCGAGATCATTCTTTAATTCAGACCATGGGCCATATCAAAAGAGTAAAAGTAAAAATACATTTACAAACGTTATTTAAACATTAAATGCAGTGAAAATGAGGATGGAAAATTAAAACCTAAGCTAAACTCCAAAAAAATATATTTATAAAAATCTGAAAATAAATTTAAGATAAAAAAAAACATAAGATAAGGGATTTCTAGTGTGCTCAGATCAAATAAAAAAGCTTTTTTTAATCTTGTAGTTCAAGGTTCAGATGAAGTGAGTTAAGTGACTGTAGCTCGTCGGGTTTTACAGCGTACAATCAGCTTTATTTGGAAGTGCATGAGTAAATGGCTCTTCTGTTTCTTTCTCTCGGCGTCGCAGGACATCTCAGAAACTTCTCTGTGCATTAAGAGCCGTGTGGCCTGCAGATACAAGTGCTTTACTTTAGGCTGTAAATCCACTTCCTGACAGACAAAGATGCAGTGATGTAAAGGCCGGTCTTTGTGTTTGTCTGCTGGGGGCTTCGCTCAGGACCGGCTCGGATCGTTATTCACGCTCTCTGAAACACAAAACCCGCCTGACGCATCCAGACACATGCAGGACTCTTATTTTCTGAATCTCTATTGAGTGTTTCCATCATTTTTGTTTGGGAAAAAAGGCTACAGTTTATTTATAGCAGCTCATATTGTCACAATGTGGGGTCAGTTGTCACAGTTATTATTTAATAGTTTATTTAATGGCTTTTAATGTAACAGTAAACAATGATGAGCAGGGTTATTATTATAGTTAACTAAAACTGAAACTTAAATTAAAACCATGAAAAACAGAATTGTTCTTTGAAATAAAATAAATGTGTGTGTGTGTGTATATATATACAGTGGGGAAAAAAAGTATTTAGTCAGCCACCAATTGTGCAAGTTCTCCCACTTAAAAAGATGAGAGAGGCCTGTAATTTTCATCATAGGTATACCTCAACTATGAGAGACAAAATGAGAAAAAAAAATCCCAGAAAATCCACATTGTGGATTTTTAATAGATTTATTTGCAATTATGGTGAAAATAGTATTTGGTCAATAACAAAATTTCATCTCAATACTTTGTTATATACCCTTTGTTGGCAATGACAGAGGTCAAACGTTTTCTGTAAGTCTTCACACACTGTTGCTGGTATTTTGGCCCATTCCTCCATGCAGATCTCCTCTAGAGCAGTAATGTTTTGGGGCTGTCGCTGGGCAACACGGATTTTCAACTCCCTCCAAAGATTTTCTATGGGGTTGAGATCTGGAGACAGGCTAGGCCACTCCAGGACCTTGAAATGCTTCTTACGAAGCCACTCATTCGTTGCCCGGGCGGTGTGTTTGGGATCATTGTCATGCTGAAGACCCAGCCACGTTTCATCTTCAATGCCCTTGCTGATGGAAGGAGGTTTTCACTCAATCTCACGATACATGGCCCCATTCATTCTTTCGTTTACACGGATCAGTCGTCCTGGTCCCTTTGCAGAAAAACAGCCCCAAAGCATGATGTTTCCACCCCCATGCTTCACAGAAGGAATGGTGTTCTTTGGATGCAACTCAGCATTCTTTCTCCTCCAAACACGACAAGTTGAGTTTTTACCAAAAAGTTATATTTTGGTTTCATCTGACCATATGACATTCTCCCAATCCTCTTCTGGATCATCCAAATGCTCTCTAGCAAACTTTAGACGGGCCTGGACATGTACTGGCTTAAGCAGGGGGACACGTCTGGCACTGCAGGATTTGAGTCCCTGGCGGCGCAGTGTGTTACTGATGGTAGCCTTTGTTACTTTGGTCCCAGCTCTCTGCAGGTCATTCACTAGGTCCCCCCGTGTGGTTCTGGGATTTTTGCTCACAGTTCTTGATCATTTTGACCCCACGGGGTGAGATCGTGCGTGGAGCCCCAGATCGAGTGAGATTATCAGTGGTCTTGTATGTCTTCCATTTTCTAATAATTGCTCCCACAGTTGATTTCTTCACACCAAGCTGCTTACCTATTGCAGATTCAGTCTTCCCAGCCTGGTGCAGGTCTACAATTTTGTTTCTGGTGTCCTTTGACAGCTCTTTGGTCTTGGCCATGGTGGAGTTTGGAGTGTGACTGTTTGAGGTTGTGGACAGGTGTCTTTTATACTGATAACGAATTCAAACACATTAATACAGGTAACGAGTGGAGGAAAGAGGACCCTCTTAAAGAAGAAGTTACAGGTCTATGAGAGCCAGAAATCTTGCTTGTTTGTAGGTGACCAAATACTGATTTTACCGAGGAATTTACCAATTAAAAATCCTACAATGTGATTTTCTGGATTTTTTTTTCTCATTTTGTCTCTCATAGTTGAGGTATACCTATGATGAAAATTACAGGCCTCTCTCATCTTTTTAAGTGGGAGAACTTGCACAATTGGTGGCTGACTAAATACTTTTTTGCCCCACTGTATATATATATATAGATATATATATATATATATTATACAGGTGCATCTCAATAAAATAATGTTGTGGAAAAGTTAATTTATTTAAGTAATTAAACTCAAATTGTGAAACTTGTGTATTAAATAAATTCAATGCACAGACTGAAGTTGTTTAAGTCTTTGGTTATTTTAATTGATGATTTTGGCTCACATTTAAGAAAAACCACCAATTCACTATCTCAACAAATTAGAATACTTCATAAAGACCAATAAAAAAAAAAATTTTTAGTGAATTGTTGGCCTTCTGGAAAGTATGTTCATTTACTGTACATGTACTCAATACTTGGTAGGGGCTCCTTTGCTTTAATTACTGCCTCAATTCGGAGTGGCATAGAGGTGATTCAGTTTGTGGCACTGCTGAGGTGGTTGGAAGCCCAGGTTTCTTTGACAGTGGGCTTCAGCTCATCTGCATTTTTTGGTCTCTGGTTTCTCATTTTCCTCTTGACAATACACCATAGATTCTCTGTGGGGTTCAGGTGTGGTGAGTTTGCTGGCCAGTCAAGCACAGTAACACCATGCTCATTTAACCAGCTTTTGGTGCTTTGGGCAGTGTGGGCAGGTGCCAAATCCTACTGAAAAATGAAATCAGCATCTCCATAAACCTTGTCAGCAGAAGGAAGCATGAAGTGCTCAAACATTTCTTGGTAAACGGGTGCAGTGATGTTGGTTTAAAAAAAACACAATGGACCAACACCAGAAAATGACATTGCAGCCCAAATCATCACAGAATGTGGAAACTTAACACTGGACTTCAAACAACTAGGGCTATGAGCTTCTCCACCCTTCCTCCAGACTCTATGACCTTGGTTTCCAAATGAAATACAAAACGTGCTCTCATCTGAAAAGAGGACTTTGACCACTGGGCAACAGTCCAGTTCTTCTTTTCCTCTAGCCCAGGTAAGACGCCTCTGACGTTGTCTGTGGTTCAGGAGTGGCTTAACAAGAGGAATACGACAACTGTAGCCAAATTCCTTGACACGTCTGTGTGTGGTGGCTCTTGATGCTTTTACCCCAGCCTCAGTCCATTCCTTTTGAAATTCACTCAAATTCTTGAATCGAATTTACTTGACAATCCTCATAAGGCTGAGGTACTCTCGGTTGGTTGTACATCTTTTTCTTCCACACTTTTTCCTTACACTCAACTTTCTGTTAACATGCTTGGATAAAGCACTATGTGAACAGCCAGCTTCTTTGCCAATGAATGTCTGTAGCTTACCCTCCTTGTGAAGGGTGTCAATGAATGTCTTCTGGACAACTGTCAGATCAGCAGTCTTACCCATGATTGTGTAGCAATAGTGAACCAAACTGAGATACCATTTTGAAGGCTCAGGAAACCTTGCAGGTGTTTTGAGTTGATTAGCTAATTGGCATGTCACCATATTCTAATTTGTTGAGATTTTTGTTGGGTTTTTGTTAAATGTGAGCAAAATCATCACAATTAAAAGAACCAAAGACTTAAACTACTTCAGTATGTGTGCATTGAATTTATTTAATACATGAGTTTCACAATTTGAGTGAATTACTGAAATAAATGAACTTTCCACGACATTCTAACTTATTGAGATGCACCTGTATACTGTATATAAACAAAAACTAATGTGTAAAAACACATTAAAAAAAAACAAGAAAAAAAACCCTCAAAGATAATACCCAGAAATATCAAAGCATTTTTTTAGCCAACTGTAGTTAAAGAATTGATGCGTATAAAACAATAGAGTTGTGACAACTTGCCTCATCATATTGTCTGTTGTGATCGTTCTGATGAGAGCATCACGGATCTGTCGATGTCATGCTACAGCTGGATGATGTGGTTTGTGTGTCTGGGATTGTAGGGAAGCGGAGGTTAAATCCTGTGTGTGTCTCATGGGATAATACCAGTGTGTGTGTGTGTGTGTGTGTGTGTGTGTGTGTGTGTTGTGTGTGGGTGTGTGTGTGTGTGTGTGAGTGAGTGTGTGAGTGTGAGTGAAGTGAAGGGCGTGTGTGTGTGTGTGTGTGTGTGGTGTGTGGGTGAGTGTGATGTGTGTGTGGTGTTGTTTGTGTGTGTGTGTGTGTGGTGTGGGTTGGTGAGTGTGTGTGTGTGGTGTGGGGTTGTGTGTTTGGCGTGTGTGTTGTTGAGTGATGTGTGAGTGAGTGAGTGTGTGTGTGTCTGTCCTGATCTCAGTGACGCAGGATTCATTCAGAGAATTAAACCTCAGTTTTTGACTCCATCTGCTGCCAAGGGAAAGGATCCTGAAAAACACTTTTTTTTATCCTGAAAAACATATTTTATTCTTATAGTTTATGTCAGTATTTTATTATTTTATTTGAATTTACTTTTGTTTTATATTAATTTACACTTATTTTATTTTGCGTAATTTTATTATTTTATTTAAATTGACTTTTTAATTATTTTACTTTTTTATTATTCTATTTAATTTTTAATTACTTTTTCAGCTATCTTTAGAGGGGTCATATGATGTGATTTAAATTTGTTCTTTCTCTTTGGAGTGTTACAAGCTCTTGTATTCTTTTCTTCGTTTTATCTTAGTGCATAAAGAAGATCTGTAAAGTTGCAAGGACTAAAGTCTCAAATCCAAAGAGATATTCTTTATAAAAGTAAGACTCGTCCACGCACTCCTAAAACGCCTCGTTCTAACACGCCCCCACATAACTCTACATCCCTGTGTGGGAAGATTTGCATAACACCACCCAGATGTTTATGCAAAGAAAGAAGGCGTAACTTTATTCTCGCTGTAGTATTGTTGTTGCTGCCGCCATGTCGTGAAGAAGCTGTGTGCTTTGTTGTGAAAGAGAAACTACTTTGTTGGTCTTCCAAAAGAGGACACGACTAAAAAATTAAGTTGTATTTACAACACTGTTCCAGAACACTTCAACCCAAATTTTCAGATGTGTTCAGCACATTTTATGGAGGACTGTTTCCTGATCTGGGGAGAGTAGACTACACCAATGCGGCTGGCGTTTTAAATTTAAAGAGTTTTTATTTTATATATTTAAAGCAAGTTTTATGGCAAGTGTAGAGTAGGGCTTGTTGTTTGTAATTTCTCCGATCACAAATGCAGACATGGTTTTATGTTTACGCAGCGCGATGCAACGCAACGAGTAAAAAGACAGTATAAGTCATTATAATCTGTAATTATGTCCCCACTGGATGCAACAAATGCCTCGTTTGTAATGGGTTTTCATGTTTTTTGTCTTGACGCTCCGGGAGACGGCATCAATAGTATGGTAGGGGCGTAACATTTCCGTCACACGCTTGAGGTATTCGGCCAATCACAACGCACTGGATAGCTGGCCAATCACAGCACACCTCGCTTTTCAGACCGATGAGCTTTGTAAAAATCAACGCATTTCAGAAAGGCAGGGCATAGAGGAGAATAGAGGAGAAACAATAATGTACAGTATGTGGAAAATAATGTGTTTTTTGAACCTTAAACCACATAAACACATTTCATTACACCAAATACACAAAATAATGTTCTTTTTAGCAACATCATATGACCCCTTTAATTGACTTTTTGTGATGTTATTATTTTACTTCATTTAATTTTTTACTTTAGTTTCCTTGCATATTTGTCTCTGTTCATACATTATACATGCTTCTGCGGCAGTGAATTTTTTTGTGTGTGATGTAGGACTCTTTTTGGCCTCTCATACGGTCAGATTTTCCTTTCACAGCTTCTCATGCGTCCTGAATATGTTTGTTCTCTTCACGTTTTCTTGTGATTTCTCCCATCATGGTCTCTGGCAGCCGCGAGTTCTTAAATATTCACGAGAAGCTTTTAAACAAGCAGCCGCTTTAGCAGCTCTCAATAATGCAGGAGAAGAGAGCAGACGATAATGGAGCGAAACAAGAACAACGTGTGACGCTGTGGCCGAGAAAGACTATCTGTCTCTGTCTGTCTCTCTCTCTCGTGGTGTTTGAGTGTGTTTTTATTCAGCTAGTGTTCGTTAGATACTCGCTTTAACACGCTGATGTCAAACAGGTCAATGAGGAACATCTGAGGATCTACAGCTGGAGTTCTGAGATGCTTGTGTGTGGAGGAATGTGTGTGAAAGCATGTCTGTCTGCTGTTAACAGACACTTATGTTAACAAACTTTCAAGGCTATCAAGTTTATAAATGACCAACTTCTAAAAGCACATTTATAGCTGTCTTTGTAAAGAGATATGTAGCTTTGGAGCCGCTGCAGTGGCGCTGTACAAACGCTTCCGGAGTGAATACTCTCTGCAGTGACGATGTAGTTACTATAGATATATATCGGTATTCGGTACGCTGCGTCCGAAATCACATATTAATCGCATACGCACAAACACTCACCATCACATTGAACTGAACTTGAGCAGTTCTGCAAAGAGGAGTGGGCAAATATTGCTAAAATTGACAGAATTTGAAAGCTGAGGCTCAAGTAATAAAGTACAATGGTCATTGTGATTATTAGTTTAGATAAAGTTTGTTGAATTTTTGAAGATTTGAAAGCGAAGACTTTGTTTCTGTCTGTTAATCGATATTGTCAGCTCAGCACTGATGATGAAGATGTGAAGCAGTGACTCAGATCTTCTTTTCTCTGTCAGAGACTGAAGCAGCAGCAGAAAGTGGGTCAGAGAGACAGACAGATGTTGACATCTCTGGAAATGGCTTTGTGTGGAATGAGCTCTGGGTGGAGAGACGGGTTCCTCCTGTGTGTGTGTGTGTGTGTGTGGGTGTGTGTGTGTGTGTGTATGTGTTCAGTAACTCAGAGCAGCTGTGATGCAGGAAGAGGAAATGCCTGAGAGTCTCATTTCACCAGCACTGGATCTCATCACAGAGACACACACACACACACACTCTCTCTCACACACACGCACGTACACACGCACGCACACACACACACACGCACACACACACACCCCTCTCATGTAAAACTCTATAACTGTGATGTTACGCTGGGACAGTGATGGTGAGCATGGTGTAGTTCTGAATCTTACGGTGATATTTGCATGTCAGAGTTGAGTATGAGAGACTCGTCCATCTGAAACAGATCACTGATTCACTCTCTGTGCAGTGAGAAACTTGAAAACAAGTGATTGTGTGTCTGTCTGCAGGCTGTGCAGTCTGACCTTGAAGAGGCTGATCGTGTTGAAGGAGCTGGATAAGGATTTGAACTCGGTGCTCATCGCTGTGAAGATTCAGGTGAGACTCCTGAGATCATCACATCTTCACCGCTGGAGCTTCAGAAACAGCTCAATATAAACCATTCAAAGGACTCAAATGAAAACCGTTTAAATGTTTATCCAAGACAAACCTTCTGCCTTTGGAGATATGAACCTTTGATACTTCTGTTATTATAAAAATCAATAAAATCATTAATGTTGTGTCAGTTTAATGTTGTGTATCTCTATGTTACTGTTATCTTTTAGACCTTTAATGAACATTGTTATTTGTTAATATAACAATTCAATTAATTTTAAGCAACCATAGTGGAATATGTTTAGTGCAGTGACATGTATATACAGTGGGTACGGAAAGTATTCAGACCCCCTTAAATTTTTCACTCTTTGTTATATTGCAGCCATTTCTAAATCATTTAAGTTAATTTTTTTTCCTCATTAATGTACATACAGCACCCCATATTGACAGTAAAACACAGAATTGTTGACATTTTTGTATATTTATTAAAAAAGAAAAACTGAAATCACATGGTCCTAAGTATTCAGACCCTTTGCTGTGACACTCATATATTTAACTCAGGTGCTGTCCATTTCTTCTGATCATCCTTGAGATGGTTCTACACCTTCATTTGAGTCCAGCTGTGTTTGATTATACTGATTGGACTTGATTAGGAAAGCCACACACTTGTCATATATAAGACCTTACAGCTCACAGTGTTTGTCAGAGCAAATGAGAATCATGAGGCAAAGGACTGCCTGAAGAGCTCAGAGACAGAATTGTGGCAAGGCACAGATCTGGCCAAGGTTACAAAAACATTTCTGCTGCACTTAAGGTTCCTAAGAGCACAGTGGCCTCCATAATCCTTAAATGGAAGACGTTTGGGACGACCAGAACCCTTCCTAGAGCTGGCCGTCCCGCCAAACTGAGCTATCGGGGGAGAAGAAACTTGGTGAGAGAGGTAAAGAAGAACCAAAAGATCACTGTGGCTGAGCTCCAGAGATGATGCAGTCGGGAGATGGGAGAAAGATGTAGAAAGTCAACCATCACTGCAGCACCTCCACCAGTCGGGGCTTTATGGCAGAGTTGCCTGACGGAATCCTCTCCTCAGTGCAAGACACATGAAGCCCGCATGGAGTTTGCTAAAAAACCCCTGAAGTACTCCAAGATGGTGAGAAATAATATTCTCTGGTCTGATTAGACCAAGATAGAACTTTTTGGCCTTAATTCTAAGTGTTATGTGTGGAGAAAACCAGGCACTGCGCATCACCTGTCCAATACAGTCCCAACATTGAAGCATGTTGGTGGCAGCATCATACTGTGGGGGTGTTTATTAGCTGTAGGGACAGGACGACTGGTTGCAATTGAGGGAAATATGAATGCGGCCAAGTACAGGGCTATCCTGGACGAAAACCTTCTCCAGAGTGCTCAGGACCTCAGACTGGGCCGAAGGTTTACCTTCCAACAAGACAATGACCCTAAGCACACAGCTAAAATAACGAAGGAGTGGCTTCACAACCACTCTGTGACTGTTCTTGAATGGCCCAGCCATAGCCCTGACTTAAACCCAATTGAGCATCTCTTGAGAGACCTAAAAATGGCTGTCCACCAACGTTTCCCATCCAACCTGACAGTACTGGAGAGGATCTGCAAGGAGGAATGGCATAGGATCCCCAAATCCAGGTGTGAAAAACTTGTTTCATCTTTCCCAAAAAGACTCATGGCTTTATTAGATCAAAAGGGTGCTTCTACTAAATACTGAGCAAAGGGTCTGAATACTTAGGACCATGTGATATTTCAGTTTTTCTTTTTTAATAAATCTGCAAAAATGTCAACAATTCTGTGTTTTCTGTCAATATTGTGTGCTGTGTGTACATTAATGAGGACAAAAATTAACTTAAATGATTTTAGCAATGGCTGCAATATAACAAAGAGTGAAAATTTAAGGGGGTCTGAATACTTTCCGTACCCACTGTACATTTATACACTGCTGTTCAAAAGTTTGGGATTAGTAAGATTTTTAATGTGTTTTAAAAAAGGCTCTCCTGCTCATCAAGCCTGCATTTATTCGATCCAAAAATACTGAAAAAAACTGTAATATTGGAGGTGGTTACTCGCGCTGTGGCTAAGTTGAACATTGATTGGCCCGCCGAGAAACAGGCTGAACCGCAGAAAAGCAAACTTGATGAATGCTTGATGAACGGACTAGGCCGCCACCTCCACGCCGGAGCCTGCCGTTTTTCCCCGACCTTCACACTGAGGTGTCGAGGTCGTGGGCTAGGCCATTCTCGGCCCGCCTCTTCATCCCCGCTTTCGGTTATTACACCAACGTGGTGGGGTTGAGTGAGCGTGGCTACAGGGCGATGCCCCAGGTTGAGCAGACACTTGTGAGCTATCTGTCTCCTGGCGCGGAATCGTCCTTGAAGGCTCCGGCATTGCCCTACAAGCCGCTGCGTACCACGTCAGCACTGGTGGGCAAGGGGTCAGGTTGGTGCGTGTTTGCACACGATGGCTGTGTGAAAGCCAACCTGCTGAAAGAGCTGGATGAGGGCGAGGAGGTTAAGTCTGAGAACATCACAGAGTTAAGGAGAACCGCTGATCTCTCTCTCCGTGCCACCAAAGAGACTGCCCGCGCCATTGGGCGGTCCATGGCTATGGTGGCAGCAGAGAGGCATTTGTGGTTGACCCTGTCTGATATGAAGGAGAAGGACAGGGTCTTCCTCTTGGATGCCCCGCTTGTGCCTTCTGGCCTGTTCGACGACGCTGTAAATTCCGTCGTCGACAGATACCAGGAGGCTCATAAACAAACGGCAGTACTTCAGCGGTTCCTCCCTCGCCGCTCTCTAGCTCTAGGTGCTGCTAGGCGGGAGCAACCCCCTCCGTGTACCAGCTCCTCATACCAGGAGGCTCAAAAACAGAGCGTCGCCTCCCTTACTCTAGGTCGGGGGCCTTGAAGTCTAAGCCGGATCTGCGGACCGTCCTTCAGGCTAAGATGTCCATGACCAAGAAGTCCTGACACTTGTAAGTCAGGACTTCTGAGAGCAGGCCCCTCTGGGGATGAGCGGTGTACACCTCATCATACGGTGCCCGTCTCTCCCCAGTGTCCTCAGGAGATCGATCTGCCAACCCTGCCACCTACGGTGCTTCAGGGCACAGCGGTCTCTGGTGAGCGCTTCTCTCAGTCACCGCCCGAAACATGCGTTACTAAGAGGCTCGTTACTCTAGGAGTCTCCTAAAGCAGCTAGGTCGGCCCTCCCCCACCCCCCCCCCCCCACACCCCACCACCCCCCCCCCCCCACCCCCCCCCCGCGGCCCGCCCCCCCCCCCCCCGCCCCCGCCCCCCCCCCCTCGTCCCTCCCGGTTTCGCCGGTTTGCTGCTTCAGGGCACTGAGCTAGCCTCTCTGATTACACCAGAGGTCAGTCTCGAGAGACTGATTCCCTTAGTAGACTATTTGGCAGCGTGGAAACTACTGCCAAATGTGTCTCGGTGGGTCCTGCACACTTTAGAGAGAGGTTACGGGGATTCCCACTCTGCTGGGCCCCGAGCATGCTCTGGTCATGGAACAAGAAGTAGTTACTCTTTTGAGGAATGAGGCCATCGAGGTGGTCCCTCCTCACAAAAGAGAATCCGGGTTCTACAGCCGGTACTTCATCGTTCCGAAGAAGGATGGAGGGTTCTGTGTCAGTTGAACCGCTCAGTCATGCGACTGAAGTTCAGGATGCTCACTATCAAGCAAGTCGTGTCTCAGATCAGGTTCGAGAACTGGTTTGTCACGATCGCTCTAAAAGTCACATACTTCCACATCTTCATCCTTCCCCATCAAAGGAAGTTCCTAAGGTTTCCTTTTGGGGGCAAAGCGTACCAATACTGGGTTCTTCCTTTTGGCCTGCACTCTCACCCACCCTTTTACAAGTGGTGTGGATCTGCTCTGGCTCCTCTGTGACTCCCGGGCATCCGCATATCGCATTATATCGACAATTTTTGTTGTTTTGATTTAGCTCAATCAGAGCAGGTGGCGGTTCAGCATCGAGATGTCGTTCTCGCTCACATGAAAGAGCTGGGGTTCAGTGTTAATTTTGACAGGCATTTTTTATTTAGTCTTGAGACGAAAATGCTTAATAGTTTTAGTCACATTTGAGTAATTTGAGTCTTTCATAGTTTTAGTCTACGAAAAGTCATTGCATTTTTGTCAACTTTTAGTCATTACTTTTTGTCAAACTGCAGTTACCAACATTTATTTTGGTAGCTATTTCATATGTAATCTTCAAACAAAAATAGTCATTAATTATCTCTTTAGACCAAATCAATTAAGCTTATGAGAAATTTGAATCAAGGATTGATTTTGGAAAAACTGGAATAAATGATGACAATTTTAATTTTTTGATAGAGATACAAATTAAACTAATTTTTCAGATACAGTAGGTTTACTTAACAAGTATACATTTATTTAACATCTTTTGTTGGTTAACATTAATGACAGATAGGTACTTAATTAGGAATGCTGTCCCTTTAAGACGGAAGGCATGCATGTAATACTGACACACGTTCAGTTTTCACACACCTGTTTACCTTCACTTAATCCATAACCGACTGTATTTACGTGAGATACTCACACGATAGACATTTGGACTGCTGTGTGTGTATTTGAGCACTGAGAACTGATTGCGCGCTATATATGAGAACTGAAGAAGTGGAGCATGCGCGAGAGAGAGTACTTCTATTCGCGCAATTCCGCTAGACCACTTCACTAACTTCAGTTACTCCGACAAGAAGTGTGACTCCGGGAACAGCGGGACTTCGGTTACCTGTATCCCTACCCCTTCGGGGGCTGAGGCCATTGTTTCAGATCGCTAGTTCACATTTTGGTAGACTATCCATCCACTGCGGCTGCCTTACGGAAACTAGATATGCAAACACCCCTTATCCAATTGCAATCCAATGACAGGAACGCACATTTTGAAAGACAAGACAGTAGCCTATAGGATTTATTTTGAATGTCCGGTAGTCCTCAAATAACATTATACTCCTGTCTCATCTTCTTACGGGGTCATAGGATGTCCCATTCTTCCCACAATTTGATTCTTTTGGGTCTTAATGAAAAGTCTGTAACATAGTTTAATTTCTCAATGGTAGTGTAAAAACACTTTTTTTTACCCTGTCAAAACAGCTCTTTTCAGATCAAGCCGTTGTTGTAGGATTTTCCTTTAAATGTTAATGAGCTCAACTGACCCCGCCCCTCTCTTCTGAGCCACTCTCAGAGAGACCGTTTACTTTAGCCGCATTCATCCTGAAACTTTTCATTACAAAACATTACACTCACTTCTGTAGGTGAGGCTGGATCACGAATGATTCGCGTGAACATAGACGCATTTATGTAGATCGGGGGGCGCATTCCCTTCAGAAACAAATGTAATCCACTGCGTCTTCAGCGGCTCAGATGTCGGGAGTAAATGACGACTGCTATGTTCATTATTACATCCAACACCAGAACACCTCAATCGCTTAGGAGTCATTTTTGTCTACATCTGCTCCGGTGGTGAAACAGTGGCGGACTGATGACAGTCACTCAGCGCGGGTCTAAGGTAAGACACCATCCAGTCTGTGCTGAAACACTACTGTCAATCAAACTATCGAGGGAGGGGCCTGTCTGTGCGACTCACTCAGGGCAGGTCTAATGTAAGACGCCAGTCCAGTCTGTGCTGAAACGCTACTGTCAATCAAACTATCGTGGGAGGGGCCTGTCTGTGTGACGTCACTCAGGGCGGAGCTAAGACGCCAGTCCAGTCTGTGCTGAAACGCTACTGTCAATCAAACTATCGTGGGAGGGCCTGTCTGTGTGACTCACCAGGGCGAGCTAATTAAGACGCCACCAGTCTGTGCTGAAACGCTACTGTCAATCAAATATCGGGGGAGGGGCCTGTCTGTGTGACGTCACTCAGGGCGGAGCTAAGGCGGAGCTAAGGTAAGACGCCAGTCCAGTCTGTGCTGAAACACTACTGTCAATCAAACTATCCTGGGCGGGGCCTGTCTGTGTGACGTCACACTGACAGGCATCTGAGATCGTCTCGATTTGAGAAAAGGGAAAACATTTAACCAGATAAAAAAAAACACTGGTTGGATTTTTATCATTGTAGGGTGGTTGTGTACACATACTGCTAACACACATTTCAGTTCAAATAACTTGTCAAAGTGCATGTAGCATCCTATGACCCCTTAAAGAAGACAGGGCTACATTTTGTCATAGTTTTAATCATCAGATATTCGTTTTAGCTCGTCAACGTCTTGTCTTAGTCACAGAAAAAAAGTTTGTTAATGAATATTTTTTTTCGTCGTCGTCATCGTTGACGAAATTAACACTGCTGGGGTTAAGGCTAAACGCCAAGAAAAGTGTGCTTTCAACATTACAGAGGACCACTTATCTGGATGTGGTGTGGGATTTGAAAGGTAAAAACGACCACTGATGCCAGGCACTTTTGTCTCCTGCTCAGATGATTCATCGTCCACAGGCAGTCGCGAGAGTGAGCGAAGGCCGTCACCCTCACGTCCAGCAGTTTCCCGCGACTGCTGGTTCTTATGGCAGCTGCTCCAACTTGATCCCTTTGGCCTGCTGTAAGCATATACCCCTACAGTGGTGGCTCAGACCAACCGGCTCTGTCCTATCTGCTTTAGACATGTGAAGGAAACCTTGGTTCCTGTCTCAGGGCCTGGTGCTGGGAGCTCCTTGTCGCTGTGTAATGCTAGCGACGGATGCGACCCTCATCGCTTTGGGCGGTCTGTGGAGCATCAGCCCGCATCTCTGCCTGGAGATGCTGGCCATGTTTCAAGCTCTGAAACACTTTCTCCCAGACCTAAGAGACCGCCATGTGTTGGTGCGCACTGACAACACAGCGGTGGTCTCTTATATAAACCACCAGGGAGGTCTGTGTTCGCGACCCCTTTACAGGCTGGTGCACCAGATTCTTTTGTGGTCCCAGGGGAAACTCCTCTCGCTGAGAGTAGTTCACATTCCTTGGCATCTCAATATGGGAGAAGACATCCTGTCTAGGCAGGGGCCGAGGCCCGGGGAATAGAGGCTTCACCCCGAGGTGGTGAAGCAGATTTGGAGAGTTTTGGCCAGGCTCAGGTGGACCTGTTTATGCCGACCTCTGGTGTCTTCTGACTGGATGCCATGGTACAGACTGGCCGAGGCTTCGTCTGTACGCCTTTCCTATTTATTTTCTATTTCTATATTTTTTAATATACGTCCTATTATTTAGACTTTTTATCAATTTACATTTCCTTAGCTATAAAAGCAAGAAAGAAAAAAAAAAATCTGCTGCCCCCAACTTTTTGGAACGGTAGGTATAATGTTACCCAAGATTTATTTAAATAAATGATCAATAAAATCAGCATATTAGAATGCTTTCAGAAGGATCATGTGACACTGAAGCCTGGAGTAATGATGCTGGAAATACAGCTTTGATCACAGAAATAAATTATATTTAAAAAGATATTAAAATAAGAAAACATTATTTTAAATTGCAATAATATTTCAAAATTTAACAGTTTTTTTGTATTTTTGATTAAATAAATGCAGCATTTGTGAGCATAAGAGACTTCATTAAAAAACATTACAAATCCTACAGACCCCAACCTTTTTGAATTGCAGTGTATATTTACAGGAGTGTATGTGTGTGTGTGTGTGGTGTGTGTGTGTGAGCAGGGCTCCAAACGAGTGCTGCGCTCTAACGAGTACATCCTTCCTCCCAGCGGCCTGATGGAGACGGAGCTGGAGCTCACCTTCTCTCTGCAGGTACAGCGTGACGAACCAACTCCAGTCAAAATGACTCCCTGACGCTCTTGATTCAGTGAACGATTCATCAGTGATGTTATTCTGCAGCAAAACCCACAGATCCACCCATTAATGATCAGCCGGTCATCATTTACTTTCCCACGTCATTCACACTCAAAACAAAGGAAGATGTGGTTTTGGACCATTTAATGAAAGTCAGTGGGGTCCAATGTTGTTTGCTTCTAAATGTTCTTCAAAATATCTTCTTTTCCAGAAGAAAGAAAGTGTTTGTGCGAGTAGCAGCGATGCAGCCGTAATGTCTGATGTTCCTCTGACGTGTTTCTGTCCTGTCGTGTCGTGACAGTATCCTCACTTCCTGAAGAGAGACGCCAACCGCTTGCAGATAATGCTGCAGAGAAGAAAACGCTACAAAAACAGAACCATTCTGGGCTACAAGACGCTCGCGCTCGGAGTCATTAACATGGCCGAGGTAAAAGCTGTTAAACCCTGTTCACACCAAAAACAATAATCATAACAACAACTATATTAGCGATCACACCAGAGGACGATAATATTCTGTTGATTAAAAGCGTGCTGCAGTTTGTGGTCTGCCGCTTTAAATACTTGAGCTCAGAGGTCAGATGCGTTGTGATTGTCTGTCAGTGTTTTTATCGTATGAAATGGAGAGCTTCAGTCTGTCTGCGCTACTGTCTGGAGGCTCACACTTTCACTGCAATGGGGACCAACGGCTAGAAAAGAGCCTTATTCCTCGGCTGGGATCCTGTAGAGCTCTTTGAAGCTGCACTGAAACTGTGATTTGATCTTCAGCCCGTTGGTCCCCATTGACAGCGCACCACGCGAACGAATGGAGAAAAACCCTGGAATGTTTTCCACAAAAACCTTCATTTCTTTGCGACTGAAGACAGAAAGACGTGAACATCTCGGATGACATGAGGGAGAGTAAATGATTAGGACATTTTTATTCTGGAAGTGAACTAATCCTTTAATTTGATGTAGTTATATTATTTTCTGTAATATGTTAATGAAATTTTCTCTATATTTTTGTGAAAATATAATTTCTGTCTAAAGTTTTCTGTCTCTTCCGGCATTGGATATGAGTTGTATTTTCTATATATTTTCAAATGGTGCAATAAACCAAATCAGATCGAATGAATGGAGCTGACATGAGTTTGGGATGTTGGTTGTTCAGTGACTGACAGCAGGTGTTTGATCAGGTGTTGCAGCATCCTACAGATGGAGGCCAGATTCTGGGTCTCCATAGCAACATGAAGGACGCGCCGACACGCGTGGCTGAGATTAGCGTGTTCTCACTGTCCAGTCAACCCATCGACCACGAGTACGGCAACGGCCAGACGGGAGCCAAGACCAAATCCTCGGGTACACACACACACACACACTCTCACACACACACACACATACTCACACACACGCACACGCACACACACACACACACACTTTCACACACACACACACACACACCCCCAAGCGCGCATTCACACACACACCACACCACACACACACACACCCACACAAACAAACACACACACACACAAACAAGCACACACACACACACACACACCACAACACACACACCAACAGCTGACTGCGATGTGCTTGATCTGAATGATAATCACACGGACGTCAGACGTCTGGATCAGAACACGTGTTAACGTTCATGTTGGTGCATGACATCACTGAGGGTCGAGTTACCGGTGTTGACCTGGTGTGTTCTCAGATCGTCTCCGACATGGATAATACTCAGAGGAGCTGATGATGACAGTTATCATCAAGTGCGAGAGGGCACTGATGCTGCTGGGCACGCACACAGGTGAGAAGGACGGAAGACTACATTTACGTCTGATCATAAAATAAACAAACAACACCACAATATATGCTTACATGCCTTTAAAAAAAATCATACAATTTTATTTACATTCCTTGCATAAGGTAGATCGGATGGAGAATTTGTGTACATAAAAAAAAAGACACACCAAGGAAGGTATTGTTGTAGTGTGTGTGTGTAATCATGCTTCTCAATAAATCTCATTCTGATTCTGATGCTACTTTCCTGGTTGCTAGGATGTATGATGAAGATGATCTGACATACGAAAGGCCAAAAAAACCCAGACGGGAAATGATTAGATCTGTTCATGCATCGAGTGAGGAGCACTGTAGTCTGTCTGTCTGTCCGTCCGTCCGTCGTCCGAGTCCGTCCGTCCCGTCCGTCCGTCCGTCCGTCCGCCGTCCCGTCCGTCCGTCGTCCGTACGTATGTGTGTCTGTCTATTGGGCTGTCTGTCCGTCTGTCCATCTCTGTCTGTCTGCTGTCTGTCTATCTGTCGTCGTCCGTCCGTCCGTTGTATATCTGTCCGTCCGTCAGCTCTCTGTCTGTCTGTCTGTCCGTCAGGTGTCTGTCTGTCTGTTCTGTCTGTCTGTCTTTCTGTCGTCTGTCTGTCTGTCTGTCTATCTGTCTGTATGTCTGTCTGTCCGTCCGTACGTCCAGTCTCTCTGGTCGTCTGTCCGTCCGTCCTGTACGTCTGTCTGTCCGTCCTTTCGGTCGTCCGTCTTCTGTTGTCTATCTGTCTGTCTGTGATATCTGTCTGTATATTCTGTCTGTCTGTCTGCGTCTGTCGTCTGTTGTCTCTGTATGTCTGTCTGTCTATCTGTCTGTCCATCTGTCCGTCTGTCTGTCTGTCTGTCTGTCTGTCTGACTGTTTGTCTCTGTCTGTCTGACTGTTTGTCGGTCTGTCTGTCTGTCTGTCTGTGCGTCCGTCTGTCTGTCCGTATTTGCTCCTTGTCTGCTCTGTTGTCTATACTGTCTGTCTGTTTGACGTTAGGTCTGTCTTTCTGTCTGTCTTTCTGTCTTTCTGTCTGTCTGTCTGTCGGTCTGTCGGTCTGTCTGTGGGTCTGTCTGTCTGTCTGTCGTTATGTTCTGTCTATCTGTCTGTCTGTTTGTCCATCCGTCTGTCTGTCTGTCTGTCCATCCGTATCGTCTGTCTGTTTATCGTTCTGTCTGTTGTTCTGTATGTCTGTCTGTCTGTCTGTTTGTCCGTCAGTCCGTCCCTCTGTCTGTCACACGTACGTCTGTCTCTCGTCTGTATGTTGATCTGTCTGTCTGTGTCGCTCCGTGCTATGTTCGTCAGTCGGTTGTCTGTCTTCCTGTGTCCGTCGTCTGTCTCTCTGGTCGTCTGTCTCTATGTCTGTATGTCTATATGTCTGTTGTCTATCTGTCTGTCGTCTGTCTGTGTCTGTCTATAATAGTACAGAAGAGGGAGGAAGTTAAACAAAACCTTTATTCTTATTTAGTCAAGTTTTATTGTAAGTATATTTTTGAAAATAGTCTTATTTTCCAACTCCCCTAGAGTTAAGCAGTTGTTTTACCGTTTTCTAATCCATTCAGCCGATCTACGGGTCTGGCGGTAGCACTTTTAGCTGTAGCTTAGCATAGATCATTGAATCTGATTAGACCGTTAGCGTCTCGCTCAAAAATGACCAAAGAGTTTCTATATTTTCCTATTTAAAACTTGACTCTTCTGTAGTTACATCGTGTACTAAGACCGACGGAAAATGAAAAGTTGTGATTTTCTCAGCCGATATGGCTAGGAACTATACTCTCATTCCGGCGTAATAATCAAGGAGCTTTGCTGCCGTTCCATGTGTGCAGCAGGCGCAATTTTACGCAGCGCCTGAAATGTCCCCACACGACTCTCTGGGCTAGAAGGGTGGTTAAGCGTTGGTTAGGTGACGTCGCGAGTTGAAGTTAGCTTTTCAAGGCGACGGCATAATATCATTGCGCCTGCTGCACCCATGGTATAGCAAATTTTCCAAAAGTTTCCGAAAGTTACCAAAACCTTGTTTAAATTTGTCCTCGTTTAAAAAAAAATATGGAAAGTTTCTGTAATTTACTGGACATTTTCCACCCATTTGCAACCCTAGGCAGCAATAAAACCGTGACGACACCAAGAGAAGGATGAGCGTAGCTGTCTGGTGTTATTTCAGTCATTTTAAGCATCTGTCCAGTGTCTCAGGCTCAACATCACCGTCTTTATGGGATCAGAAGAGATTCTCAGTGGGTTTATGGGAACTGAAGCCTGTGTGTGCAGTGATGCAGTGAGACTAACACTGATTCTGACTGACCGTCTCTTCTGATGTTCACAGCAACCCAACTTCAAGCAGAAGTTTGTGGCCTTACTGAAGAGATTCAAAGTCACAGATGAGGTGAGTCCAGGTTTGACACCGGACATGTTTGCTGTGGTCTGGTTTCTGCTGGATTCTGTTGAATGCATCTTGCATCATCACAAATGTGCGCAGTGTGCATGACAGAGGAGACGGATGATTGAGAGGAAGATTCTGAGTCTAGATTCTGTAACTTCTGTTCATTTGAACCCCGTCCGGTTCACATATTGATTTACACGTGCATTACATGTATTCAAAGAAAACTTCAGCACATGGAGAAACTGGAGAAAGCCTATATAGCAAGCAGAATTGACGTCTTCATGACATCTAAAAAGAAAGCTGACAAAGAGGAGCGTTTTTAGAAGATATTCAGTAAATATCCTCCACTGACCAGTTTTGTGAGATGTAAATAAACACATTTGTATGATATAAAATGCATGTAAAATACACATCTCAGCACTGCACATGTGCACAAGGAATATCTGAATTTGACTGAGAAAATGAGTTTTGCCTTAATCGTTTACATGAAGGCTTTTCAGTCTGATTACCAGCAGGTGATTTGGGTGCATGTTTTCCTTCTGTCTGATGTGTTCAGGTTCTGGACTCAGACCCGGTGGATCAGACGCAGGAGGTGGAGGAGGATCTGGATCTGCTTTATGACAGTCTGGAGGTTTTTAATCAGAGCGACAGCGGCCCGGAGCTGGAGGACAACGAGAGCGTCCTGAGCACCCCGAAACCCAAACTCAAGTATGAGCCTCGGCTGTCTGATCGGCTTCCTTTGTATTGTTATCTGTTGAAATAAGCAGCCGTATGGTGAACTGCCGCCAGCTGGACCTGAGCTCTACACTGTAGCTGAATGAGCTTGTGTGTGTGTGTGTGTGTGTTTCAGGCCATTTTTTGAGGGCATGTCTCACTCCAGTTCTCAAACAGAGATCGGCAGCATTCACAGTCACAATCAACATCGAGACGCAGCGTCCAACATGGTGAGATTCACACTCACACACACACACACACACACACACACACACACGTGTTCAGATGATTCTAGTCACACAAACCTTCAGTTAAAGACTGTTTTCTAAAGCACATTTCTAAATCAGCCTGGTCATCCCAGAGAACAATTACAGCAGCAAATATTAGGCATAGAATGAAACAACAAAACAAAATAAAACCATAGTTAGAAGCCCGGGTGCAGAAATGAGTCTTAAGGGCTCAGATCAGAGGAATCTGAGTGGTAGGTTATTCCACACTCTTAATTTAGCAGACGCCTCGCTCCAGTAAATGAACCCAGGCTGATGTCATCACACGTTCATCGAATGTTAATCTGAGGGTGTGCTGGTGGCCATTCGGGATGTTTGGGGGTTTATGGGTATTTTTAGGGCCTGACATCAGATCTGTGTGAGTACCTGATCCGTCTCTGGTATCACAAGCATCCGAGAGGGAGACGCGGCACATACGAAGCGACGTTTCCACTGGAGAAAACAAGGAGAGTTCAGCAGCGCGCGTTTACACACACATCCCACACAGGACTGATTTCTTTAGTTTGAAATAATAATAGACCACTATATCACTCATGCTCTAGAGAGAACCCACATTAGACTGATTACTAGTACTAGTTAACGCTTGTGTTCCAAAATCAACAAATGGTCTCCTAATATTGTATCCCCATCAGCCACTGAAGTCAGCATGATCGTGTTGTGCACAATTCATCCATGCAAATATTTCATTTTAAAACTGCGCCCCTGCCACACCCACATCTCAACATCCAATCAACAACTGATGCACAGAACCAAATCCCGCCCTACATTTAAAGTGCCCTATTATAATCAGTACCCAGTTAATTTGGACCAGCTGCTCCACTTAATCACAACCTGTAAGTATGATAAATAACAGATGTTTATATTTTCTATCGAGCGTTCAGAATACAGAACTATGGCAGTGAGCGAATCGTTTCGACGCCCCACACACACACACACACACACACACTCACACACACACACACACACACACACACACACACACACACTCACACACACACACGCACACAGACACTCACGCGCACACACACACACGCACGCACACACTCACGCGCACACCAACACACACACACACACTCACACCACACACACACACTCACGCGCGCACACACACACACACAATCACGCGCGCACCACACACACACACACGACCGCATCCACACTACGCGCACACACACACACTCACACACACCACAAACACACACCACACACACACACACCAACACACTCCACACACACACACACACACACACTCACCACGCACACACAAAAAAGCACGAACACAGACAATCACGCGAACACACACACCCCACACACACACACAAAAGCACACACAAACACACACACACACATTCACACACACACACACACACTCACACACACACACACACACACACACACAACACAACACACACTCACTCACTCACACAACACACACACACACACACAGGACACTACCGCGCACACCACAATCACTCACACACTCACGCGAACCACACACACACACACTCACGCACACCACCACTCACGCACACACACACTCACACACAACACACACACACACACACTCACTCTCTCTCTCACACACACAATCACTCTCACACAACACACACACACACAAACAACACTCACTCTCACACACACACACACACACACATGTAAATCAGTGCTGATGACTTCCTGTGCAGGCTGCTGACTTCCTGTCGGTGGAGGGGTGTGAGACGGCCGGCTCACGGCAGCAGGAGGACACCAGCGGCGGGGTGAGAGCTCAGCCTCACACACACCTGACGCAGCACAGCTTCAGCTCCTCATTCTGATTGGCTCACAGCACATTCTGTGTTCCTTTATTTTTAGCATTCAAGGCATTCACTTTGCTCTTTTTCCTGCCCATTAATTCCCATCCAATCCCAACTTAACAGTACCTGTGCTGAGAGAATAATAATACTAATAAATATTCAATTTACCAATGACATTGAAGTGTAAGAGTTAAAAACTAAGTCACTTCAAAGATGGAATAATGCATTCTTGTCTTAAAATAGATAAAGGTTCCCACATATTCCCAAATAGAATATTTAATCTTGAATTGTTTTTAGAGGCATCATTACTCTATGGTTTGGATGACTTACGCACTCGTAGTACTCTCCTTCTGAAAGCAAACGCTTGTTTTCTGTCTTCAGTTATTTAAGCATTGCCTCCTCTTATTGGGTCAGGATGGATTCTAAAACTAAACGTTGAATTCAGAATATTCAGAAACCAGAATCCTCTCAGCTGAACGTGTGCTAGATCTGCAGGGTTCACGTGTTTCTCATCTCTGGGCTCAGTTTGTTCAGCTGATCTCGGTTGACTGTAATGAATATGATGGGGAATTCTCAGCTGGATCAGATCAGTTCCTTTCACTCTGTCCCATATTTAAGTTGTATATTTTTTTAACAAATGAAGCCTGCTGTCACCGGTTCGGGTGGAGATGATCTGATCTGAGATCTGTGCTGATCTGTGCTCTAATTGAGCTCCGCCCTGCATGTCGTCTCTCTTGCCCTTTCCCTCGCTGTGAGTTTCCTACATTATTCAGGCCGAGAGGAAGTGAGCCGCCTGCCTGCTGTGACCTCTGACCTTTACTTCTGACACAGACGCAAATACGCATAAAACGAGTGTGCCATGAAATACGTAATGTAATGCGTGTTGTAAAGATCGCAAGTAAAAACAAAAGAAAAAGAAAAGCTTACAGCTGCATGAGTCGTGGCGGTAACGTTATGCTGATGCCGACCTCCAAACTCTTTGTGATTTTAAAACGTAAGACAGTACCCAGATCTGAAGACTACAGTAAGATTTAACTTCTACTGTTAATAAGATGTTGTAAGCTACTATTAGATGGATAGCCTAAATGTCCTAATTCAGATGGGCTACCCGTTGTTTTTTTAATGGTATATCAAAAAGTGTATATTTTTTAAATGTGATTGTTGGTACATTTTACCAGTTTTTACCATACTTTCAAAACAAAAATTAAAATAGGAAAAATATGCAATATGAAAAAAATTGAAGACCAAATGTGTTTTACTGAGAAAAAACAAGAATTGGTTTTTAAAAAGCCTTTTTCCAAAAAGTACATCTAAAAAAAAAGGGGGGTCGTCTTATAATCAGGCCAATACGGTTTATCATTTTGAAAACGCCTATTTTGAGTGGAAGCAGAAACACGCTGATTTTCAGGCCTGTCTCTTTAAATGCAAATGAGCTGCTGCTCCCCGCCCCCTTTTCCAGAATAGAGCTGTGCCTTTCTTGACCTGCTCAACCATGGTGTCGGTTCTGATTATAATGTTTATCGCGCTGAAATCATGTGTTTTAAACCATATGAGATCTGAAGCACATGCACAGAAAGCGGCTGTCTCAGCATGCGAGCACTAAACTAAGTTCTCATTCACAAACAAGTTTACATTAAACACACCACGAGTTACAAAAAAACAGTGGGGTTAGTGTCTGTGGACGGGAAACAGCTGGACATAAATCGCATGGTTATTTTAGATCGGTGGCGCAGCACCAATACCAGTAAATAAATCTAAGCTGATCTCTGCTCAGTCTCTAGGCTGGGACTCTAAACAGTGTTCTGTGCTATCTGTGCAGCCAAACACAGAACAGTTAGGGTTCGCCAAGATCATCATGGCATTAGAGCTGCTACACCGCTGTCGCTTGCGAAAACACAATAACGGCGCCGTGGGTGTAAACTTACAGATTAAGGGGCGGTGATATTATAATGAGATCCCTTTGCCTCATCACAGACGCTTGCAGAAAAAGGCTTCCCAAAACAAAGTTGGAAAAGTCAGATTTTCATGGTATGTCACCTTTAATATTTTTGTGGAAACTGTGATATTTATTTTTCAGGATTCACAGATGAATAGAATGTTCAAAAGAACAGCATTTATTTGAAACAAATCTTCTACAGCATTATAAATGTCTTTACTGTCACTTATTTTAATGCATCACTGATGAATAGAAGACATATTTCAATGACACCGTGTCAGATGTTGTTTATGTGAACTATTCCTCAAAGAAATCATATGATGAGTTAATTTATTCGTCTCTCGCTGTGTTTCTGCAGGAGGTGGATGCAGAGCATCATGGGATAGTAATGGCAGATGTGTCAGAGCCCAGCAGCGATCGACTGAACAGCTCCGGTGGGAAACTCTGCAAGACTGAGTCCCAGAATCACAGCAGTCCCAGGTACACGTTCACACGCGTCTTTCACGGGCTTTGTGAAAGTGAAATGAGCTGCTTGAGTGAGTGGGATCTCTGTCTTTATGACCTCCAGTAAAGCGGAGAGCAGGGTCCCGCGGCGCGCTCGCAGCACATCCATGAAGGACAGACAGAACTCCCGAGCTCAGAGCGAGCGCACCATCAGCGTGGACAGCGAGTATTCGCTCGACAGCCGCTTCAGCTCACAGGTGCGTCAGATCTCAAGAGAACACACCAGATCAACACTCCTCTGTCACTCCAACAGAATCAGTAAAAGTTACTTTATTCTGATTTCAGGTTGATAGTGACCACAGTCTCATCATGTGTCCATTACCTTTTATTGTGTGAATCATTTGTATGTGTATATCTGCAGAGAGGGAGTTTAGTTTCATATGTGTTTGTGTTCTGCAGGTGCCCAGGAAATCAGTGTATGATCAGCTGAATCAGATCCTGATCTCAGACGAGAGACTCCCAGAGAACATCATCCTCATCAACACTGTGGACTGGCAGGACAGGCTGTGTGTCCACGTGTGAGAGAGGGTGTGTGTGTGTGTGTGTGTGTGTGTGTGTGTGTGTGTGTGAGAGTGCGTGTGCGTGTGCATGAGTGTGTGTGTGTGTGAGAGTGTGTGTGTGTGTATGCGTGTGTGACGGTGACTATGAGTGTAGTGTGTGGGTGTGTGTTTTTGTGTGTGTGTGTGTGGGGGTGTGTGAGTGTGTGTGTGTCGTGAGCAGGAGGCGCGCTGTGGTGGGGTGGAGAGTGTGTGTGTGTGTGTGAGTGTGTGTGTGTGTGTGAGAGAGTGAGTGTGTGTGTGTGTGTGTGAGACGTCTCTTTGGATAATAGCATCAGCCTAATGCAGAAGCATAAATTTAGTAATTCTGCATAGGGATTAAAATATTTATTTAGTCATGCTCATTCCTGTCCATAAATCACTATACAGATCATCCATCTGTGTTTGATCATTTCACTCTCATGTTTCTTCTTTTGTTTCTCGTACTGACCACATAGTGTCTCATCATCACTGGAGTTTGGAGATAAATGATATAACACAGAATTATGATGATTACAGGCATATTTCAGATGTCTTTGTGCTGAATTGTGCTTAATAACATTGTTGTTGTTCAGTATGTGGTGGAGGTCCTGCAGAAACACGCTCAGCCCATTGTGTCGACCTGCTCCGCCGCTGACGTCCAGGCCGCATTTAACACCATCGTCACACGCATTCAGAGATTGTGTGTGTACACACACACACACACACATATATACACACACACACACACACACTCGCTCTCTCACACACACACGCCGCCAGAACCACACTCCCACGAACACACACACACACACACTCACACACACACGCACGCACTCACACACACAAACACACACGCACGCACACACACACACGCACACTCACACACACACACACACACACACTTCTATAAATACTGTGCTCTGAAAAGGCATCATGATTGTCCCAGCTGGTTATATCAGTTGTCTCTTGAGAAGACAGCAAGTGCATGTCTGCAATTGAAGTGACGTGAAATGAAATAAGTGACGTGACATGTGGCCAAGTATGGTGACCCATACTCTGAATTAGGCTCTGCATTTTATCCCGATCAACGTGACACACACACACCGTGAACACACACCCGGAGCGGTGGGCAGCATGTTGCTGCGGTGTCTGGGGAACAGTTGGGGGTTCGGTTCTTGCTCAAGGGCACCTCAGTCGTGATATTGAAGGTGGAAGAGAGCGCTGTACATTCACTCACCCCACCTACAATCCCTGCCGGTACGAGACTCGAACCCACAACCTTTGGGTTACGAGTCCGACTCTCTAACCATTAGGCTCACACTTATCAGTCTGATGTGATCCTCATAATGCTCACTGAATCATCAGCCAATCAGAATCCATCCTGCTTTAAAGAGCTCAAGCAGCAGATGACAAAACTGCAGCGCGTTAATAATAAACAATGTTATCGTCCATTGGTCTGCATACAATTATAGTTATCATTTTGCTGAATTACAACATAGTTAATATTGTTACATTTTTAAAGTTATCGTCATTATAGTTGAGTGTTTGATTGTGTCCTGTGACTCCTCCCACAGCTGTAACTGTAACGCTCAGACTCCGCCCACTGTGAAGGTGGCGGTGGCGGGTGATCAGAGCTATCTCAGTACAGTGCTGCGCTTCTTTGTAGAGCAACTGGCCAATAAGACGCCTGATTGGCTGAGCTACATCCGCTTCCTCATCATCCCCATCGGTGAGTGCTGACACTGATCGTGAGCCCATAATGCTGCTTTATAATGTCTCGGGGGAGTTTTGCACGCTATCTGTGTCTGTCTCGCAGGTTCCCATCCTCTGGCCAAGTTCGTGTCGACATTCGACAGTAAGTTCAACAGTATGTTCATGGACCCGTCGTGGAGGGAGCTGTTCTGCCGGTCAGAGACTCCCAGCGCAGGTACTGACTGATGTGTGTGATGTTAATGAAGCGTAAATGAGCCTCTCGGATGTGTTTGTTAGTGAGAGCTCAGTGAGGGGAAGATATTCAGGGACTGACAGATGCGTGAGTGTCTGCTTCACTTGCATCTGTCTCACATTAGACTAATTTCCATTCAGACCTCGCTCATTCTCACATTTGCCCTTATTCTCCCACCGGCTCGTCTCTCGCTCATTTACACGAGTGTGACTCTGATGTTCATATGGAGATCAAACTGCAGCCGTGACATTAACTACTGACTGTCTGTCTGTCTGTCCATCTGACTATCCGTCTATCTATCTGTCTGTCTATCCATCAGTCCGTCTGTCTGTCTGTCTGTCTCTCCGTCTGTCTCTCTGTCTGTCCATCTGTCTCTCTGTCTGACTGTCTGCTCTCTGTCTGTCTCTCTGTCTGTCCATCTGTCTGTCTCTCTGTCTGTCTCTCTGTCTGTCCATCTGTCTGTCTCTCTGTCTGTCCACTGACTGTCTCTATGTTGTAATATGTTGTCTTCTCTGTCTGTATCTCTGTCTGTAAATCTGTATTCTCTGTCGACGGTATGTCCATAGGTTTGTTCTCTCTGTCCGATCTGTCTTCTCTGTTGGACTGTTGTCCATCGTCTGGTCCCTGGTTGTCCATCTGTCTCTCGTAGACGTCTGTCAATCTGTCTCCTGTCTGACTGTCTGTACATTGTAGTATCTCTGTCCTAGTCAACATCTGTTAGCTCTGTCTGGACGGTATGTCCATCGGTCTGTCTCTCTGTTGATGTTGTCCATCTGTCTCTCTGTCTGGCTCCTGTCTGACCATCTGTCTCGTCCTCTCTGTATGTCCACATGATCTCTGTAGACTGTTGTCATCTGTCTGTTATCTGTATGACTGTTCTGTCCATCGGCTCTCGTCTGGCTCTCTGTCGGTCTCTCTGTTTGTCCATCTGTATCTCGGTCGACCGTCTGTCTGTCTATCTATCGTCTGTCTTTCTGTCTGTCTGTCTGACTGTCTGTCCATCTGTTTGTCTCTCTGTCTGTCCATCTGACTGTATGTCTGTCCATCTGACTGTCTGTCCATCTGACTGTCTGTCTCTCCATCTGTCTGTCTCTCTGTCTGTCTCTCTATCTCTCCATCTGTTTGTCTCTCTGTCTGTCCATCTGTCTCTCTGTCTTTATCTGTCTGCTTTTCTGTCTGTCTCTCTGTCTGTTTGTCCGTCTCTATGGCCATCGTCTCTCTGTCTGTCTGTCTGTGTGTGTCTGTCTGTCCGTCTGTCTGTCTCTCTCCACAGACACTGTTGATGTAGCTGGACGGATCATCCAGTATCTGGCTGGTGCAAATGTGTCTCATCAGTTTCCCATCTCTGAAGCCATGCTCACCTACAGACAGAAGAGGTACGTTTGTGTTTGTGTGTGTGTGTTCAAACGATCCTTCAGGAAGTAGCTCAGATTTAGCTTTACTTGATTCTCTATGAATCATTTCGTAGAAAAATCACTGCGCCTCAAATCTGATCCTCTGGATCTTTTGAGGAGCGTTTGTTTCCAGAAGCTTTACTTTCACTGTTCCTCGGCGGAGGAATGATCTTCACAAGCCTCTAGAACATCTCACATCTTCTGAGGAGCTTTTATTTCTTCAGCTCTCAATCACTGCATTTATATGTTTGGAGCATTTCAATCTCATCTCACTGAGACAGATTACTGGAGATATAGAGCGACCGCTGATATTCAGAGCATTTTATATCAGTATCTGCTGTAGTGTTATACGGATGTCACTGATTTACATCACAAGCAGCAGAATTTCATCAGATAAATACCAGCATCTGCAGGCAAAGTCATCTTTTGCCTATATTAGTCCCTGAATAAAATAGCGGTTTTTTCCTCATATCCACTAGCACATCAGACTATATGAGCCATAACCAGCCTGACAGATCAAATATCGATATCAAAATAAAACGGCAACCTTGTTTTTGGGGGGGGGGGGTTTGAAAAATATTTCTCTGACTATTATTTCATGTCAGGCTTTACAGAGGCAGGTGTGAAAATGTGATTGTTTAAAAACATGATTAAAACAAAGGTTATTAATAAGTTCTAAGTAATAAGTACTAAGGTGAGGCTGGAGTTAATCCGCTAACAAGAGCCACGTTGAGCTTCACTCGCAAACTCAATCCAGCAGCGCTGACTCCCTCTAGTGACCAACACCCACACACACACACACAAAACACACCACACACACACACACACAAAAAACAAACACACACACACACACACACACACACACACACACGACGCACACGCCTGATTTGCAGTTAACGCTCTGACATCATTCCATTTGTCAGAAAATAAAACATTATCAAGAATAAGAGTTAAGGCAATCCCAAGTTGATGGATAAAAATCAAAACATGGTGTATTTGAATGCTGTTTATTCTGAGGAGTTCGAGCATGATGTGCTTGTGTAATATAATAGTATATTTTAATAAGTTCAACTGAGTGATGTGCGCACATCCTCTGACTGACTCATATTATATATTTAATAACCTTCTGACCGTTTTCTTCTCATCTTTTGTTTGATTCCAAGGAAGAGGAGTTTGTTATTTCGTTTTTACATAAGGTAATGACCTCTGACCTCTACGTCATCTATACATGTGATGGCTGTAATCCTCCAGTCACAGAGACTTCCTGTCATCGCTCAGAGATCGGGTGTGGCCTATAAGTCTTCAGGACGTCAACACACGCAAATCGGACACCTGAAGATCTGCGGATCATTTGTGAATCCTGTGGCCTTCTGTGCCTCAATGTTGATTTGACAGGATATGAACAACACACACCACACACACACTCTCTCTCTCTCACACTCACCCACACACACACACAAACACACACTCTCTCTCTCACACACTCGCTCTCTCTCACTCACTCACACACACACAAACAAACAAACACACACTCACACACACACACACACAAAGAGACACACACTCACTTACACTCTCTCTCTCTCTCACTCACTCCCACACACACACACACAAACACACAAAAACACACACACACACACACCCACTCTCTCTCTCTCACACTCACTCACGCACTCACTCACACACACACACACACAAAACACCCACACTCTCTCTTCACTCACTAATCACTCTCTCACACACACACAGTCTCTCTCACACAAACACACACACACACAAACCCACACACCCACACACACACACAACACTCTCTCTCTCTCACACACACACAAACTCACTCACTCACACACACACACACCACTCACACACTCTCTCACACACACAAACAAACACGCACACACACACAAACAAACACACTCACTCCTCACACCAACACACACAACACCACACTCTCTCTTCTCACTCACCTCACTCACTGCACCACAACACCCACGACTCACCACACACACCTCTCTCTCTCTATCCTCAGTCCACTCACTGCACAACACCACACACACACACACACACACACACCTCTCTCTATTCACACACTCATTCACTCACGCACACACACACACACACTCACACACACTCACTTCACCACAACACACCACAACACACCCCACAACACAAGCTCTCGATTCAATCACTCACTCACTCACTCACACACACACCAGAGACACACATACACATTCACACACACACACACTCTCTCTCTTCACTCACTCATCACTCACTCTCACCACACACACACAACACACCAACCCACACACTCTCTCTCTCTTCACTCACTCATCACTCACTCACACATTACCACACACAACACACAAGACTCACACCACACAACACACACACGCTCTCTCACTACTCACTCATCACTCATACCTCTCAACACACACACAACACACTCCCTCTCATCACTCATCAACACACAGCAGATCACAAACACAACAACTCTCTTCTCCACTCACTCACTCACTCACTCACACCACACACACACACACAAACACTCACTCACTCACTCACACACACATCACTCACTCACTCACACACACAGACTCACACACACAAACACACACACACAACCACACACACACACTCACACACACACAGATCACCACACAGGCACTCACTCACTAACCACACACTTCACTCACACACACACGCTCACACAAAACACACACACACACACACAAACACACACAATCACACCACACACACTCACACACACACACACTGACACTCACACACACACTCACTCAACACACACACACACACACACCCACCTCACTCATTACACACACAAACTCACTCACTCACTCACACACTCACGCACTCACTCACTCACACACACACTCTCTATTCTCACTCTCTCACCACAACACACACACACACACACACTCCCGGTCACACACCACACACACACAACACTCTCATCACACACACACACACAAACTCTCTCTTTCTCTCTCTCTCACACACACAATCACACACACACAATCACACTCCTCTCACACACAAGTCACATACACAGCCCTCCACACACACTCACACAACACATCACTAAACAACACACACAAGCACACACACTCCAATCATAACACAAACAATCACCTCACTCCCTGAACTCACAACTCAATCACTCACTCACTCACGCAAATCAAAAACACACACTACACACACCTATCATACACATCACGTCACACACACACTCACTCTACACACACACACACACACACAATCACCACACACTAACAACACACACAGAACTCACACACACTCACCACACCACACACACACTCATCATACACACACACACACAATCAATCACTCACTCACACACTCAATCACTCACACACACACACACACAATACACAACACACACACACACACTCACTCACCACAAGCACTCACTCATACAAAACACACACACACTCACTCACTCACTCACTCACACACTCACTCACCCACACACTCACTCACTCACTCACTCACTCACACACACATCACTCACTCACTCACACACACACACACACACACACACTATTAAAGTCACTGCAGTGCGTATTTCCCATGCTGCACTGATAATCAGTGTCAGAGAGATCATTCACAGGAGGATTTTGTTGCATCTCATGGTGATGTTGTGTGAGCTCCATGCTACGATCAGAAGGTCTTGGTTTCCAGTGTCGTCAGTGTGCTTAACTGACGCTGCTGTCTCGCCGACTCTCACCTGCTGTCTCTCTCTCTCTCTCTCTGCAGTCCGGATGAAGATTCGTGCCAAAAATTTGTGCCATTTATCGGGGTGAGAGTCCAGATCCACTGACACTGCTGCTGATGGGAGATTTAAAGCATTAGTTCATCCAAACATCATCATTCTGTCAAAGAAAATGAATTTTGAAGAATTTTGGGAACCGAGCAACATTGGACCCCATTGACTTTTATTATATGAGCAAAAACAGTGGGACAGTCCTCAGAAGATCTCCTTTTGTGACAGTCCTGCGGTAAAGTAAACGAGGACACAATGATCACGTTTGGATGAGCTATCCCAGCGGGGGTCAGTGTCGGTCCTGCAGAGCTTTGCTTAACCCTTAGACCTTGATTAGCTTCTTCAGGTGTGTTTGATTAGGGCTGGAGCAGAACTCTGCTGGACTGACGCTGGCCACCCCTGAAGTGCATGAATGAACATTTGACACAATATTGAATTTCTAACCACTACTGCTCATGAGTGCTGGTGGATGTGCTCTTGTGCCGTCAGGTGGTGAAGGTGGGGATCGTTGAACACAGTCTGTCCACATCAGGTGAGTTCAGATCCTCCTCATTCGGCACAGCTGATGTCTGTGATGCAAGCGTGAGCTCCAGTGATGGGATTGGGTGTTTGACAGCGTCATCACGCAGGTTTCTGGTGCTCAGGAAATGAGGTCACGTCTGCGAGCTTCACGCTCTCTTTCAGTCGGTCACATAAATAGGTTTTACAGCACGAGGCTTTTACAGTCCTGTTCATATTGCGCCCGCAGCAGTGCATCAGCTCCTCATATGTAGGTCAGCACACTGTGTGTGTGTGTGTGTGTGTGTGTGTGTGTGGTCATGTGGCATCTCTCTGTTCTCAGTGGATTCTGATGATGCCATTGGCGGGAATGTGGGCGTGGTTTCCTCACCCTTGCCGCAGTCGGCCACGCCCTATGGGAAGGAGATGTGTGTGACTCCGCCCCCGTCACCCTCGGCGTGTGCTGTTTTCACTGGCATGGGGTTGACATCATCCCGGCAGTGTGTGTGTGTGTGTGTGTGTGTTTGAGTGAATCTGGGTCACATTACAGCAGTAAATCAGCATACTGTATTTTCCAGAAAATAAATCATCATATGAAACGTGCTGAGACTTATGAGGCACACTAAAGCTGCTGAAAGCGCACTTTCGTATTGCTGTCGGATGAGAGAGGCACGTGAGCATACACTGTAAAAGAAATTCTGTCAAATTTACGGTAAAAAAACGCCAGCTGTGGTTGCCGGAATTGTACTGTAAAAAATACGGTTGCAACATTTTAGGTTTTACAGTTTTAACTTAAATTTACAGTTAAATACCGTAATTTCATTAACTGATATAATGTTACTACACCAACCTATTGGAAGTTAATATACCACAACCTATCTGTTTTGTAGCTTTGTCCATCACAAGAAGCTTTTAGATATACATATATGGAAGCTGCACACAGCGGTCATTCCACACACACTAACACCATCCACGTAACAACACTTAACTGAACTAATGCATAACTTCATTAACAACATTAGGTGTAACACACAACCCTAATGTACAAAACTGATAAGAAGAAACTAAGAAACATAGTTATTTCAACGAAAAGAAACATCAAATTTGAAATGTAATGCACGGAATTTTGGGAATGTCAGTTTATGGTTATTCACTGTAAATTATACTGTCTGTTTCACTTCCAAAAACGGTATACTACCGTCAACTTGCATGTAATGTGCCCAATACAGCTTTTCACCGTATAATAGTAGAGGATTTACCGTAACATTTGTTACTGTATCATGTTTACGTCGTTTTAAAACCGGTAATTTATTTACAGTGTACTTAATTTCCACACAGAAAACACGTAGTTTTGGGGCTGCGTTTATAATAAGGTTGTTTATAACAATGCCACTTTTTTTACCTTATATATATAATTCTGTTGTGGATTAGCGATAAATTGTGAAGGGAGTGTCGTATAGTGATCGCAGGAACCGTCATTTCAAGCCACCGAAAGATATCGTGCTTAAAATTGATGTTGTCCAACAAAATACTGCTATGAAAAACATCTAGATCGCGTTTTATAACATATCACTACATTAATATTCTTACATCTTACTTAACCTGCTGTCTTCATTTTTTTATGTTTATGAATCAATCTGCTAATAATAAAACAACCTGCCATTCAGATACTTATATTTCACAGTATTTACTTTGACTGCCTTATAAAGCCCAGTGGTGCATTTATAGCATTTACATATTAACAATTCTGCCATGTTTAAATTCATTGATATATGAAGTAACTTTTATGTCAGTGTTTGTTTATTTTGTCTAATTGGGGAAACATTAATTTTGGTTTTGGTCAAAAACCAAAATTTGTATGATCAAAATGTTTTACTTGTTGTTTTTCTCAGTATGTGCCCACACTTCTGAGGCGTATAATAAAAGCAATTTGTCCGTGATATCTTCATGTCCAACAATGCAGTTCCGCCCTGTGCATCTTCCTGATCAGGTGCGACTATTTTCCGAAAATACCGTAAGATTGTTTCATATTCTTCAGAGACTGTTTCTGGAACTGTTGCTGTTTCATTTGAGCCCTAAATCCTTACTGTATGCAATACTGTACATGTTTTTACTGGGATTTACAAATCATGTAAAAATCATCAAGAACTCAAGACACTTGGCATGATCAGAGTTGAATGTGTGTGGGTCTGACGTTGATGTAATGGTTTGCGTGTTTTTGTAGTGTTTGTGTGTGTGTGTGTGTGTTGTGTGGTGTGTGTTGTGTGTGTGTGTTTTGCCGTGGTGTGTGTTGTGTTTGCCATGTGGGTGGCTGTGTGTGGGTTTGGATGTTTGACATGTGTGTGTTTGGGGTTTTGTGTATGTGTGTGTGCGTTTGCATGCATGCATGTGTTTGCGTGTGTGTGTGTATGCGTGTGTGTGTGTGTGTGTTTTGCATAGTGGTGTGTTTTGTTTGACCATGCTTTGTGTGGTGGGGTGTGCAGCGTGTGTGTGTGTGTGTGTGTGTGTGTGTGTTTGCATCGGAGTGTGGCTGTGTTTGCATGCTTGTGTGGGTGTTTTGCAGGCGTGTGTGTTGTTCGCGTGTGTTTGTGGTGTTTCATGTGTGTGTGTGTGTGTGTGTGTGCGTTTGTGCAGTTCTCCGTGCACAGGTGGAGAGCTGATGGGGCTGCAGGTGGACTACTGGACGTGTCAGAGCGGAGAGAAGAAGCGTGAGAGTGAGAAGCGTGACGTGGGTCTGAAGAACACACTGAAGAGTAACTTCCGCTCGCTGCAGGTCAGCCGTCTGCCCAGCGGAGGAGACCCCAGCGCTCCCCACAGCATGGCCATGACCGTCGTCACCAAAGAGAAGAACAAGAAAGGTGCACAACACACACAGCAGCAGTGTATAAGGGCAGGGCTTCTCTCAGGTCCTGTAGCTGGCGTTCTCATGGCGTCAGTTTTAATAATCAATCTGCTCACATACAGCGACGGCGCTGCAGATGTCAGTGTTGTCTCGCGTGTCTTGCAGTGATTTTTCTGAGTAAGAAGCCGAAGGAGAAGGAGGTGGACTCTAAGAGTCAGGTGATCGACGGCATCAGCCGGCTCATCTGCGCGGCCAAACACCAGCACACCATGCTCCGAGGTGACGCATTCAGCTGATCACAATAGTGCAGAATAATAATAACTACAGTATCGACATCATTAAACAACAATGCAAAAATACGATCAAATATAATAATATCATGCTTCGTTGTCATGGGTTTGACTCGGTGTGTTTGTGTTTCAGTCTCCATCGATGGCGTGGAGTGGAACGATGTGAAGTTCTTCCAGCTGGCCGCGCAGTGGCCGACTCACGTCAAGCACTTCCCCGTCGGTGTGTTCGGCTACAGCAAACACGCGTGACGTCACGCCTGCACGAGGACACGTCACTGGCTGCCTCCGGTTCGTTCGTGTGGTCGCGTGTGTTTTCAGTGGCACTATATACACAGAGCAGGTCATGTTTCCTCTGAGTTCTTGCTACACTAAGTTATCAGTGTTCGGTGAAATCCTGTGTTGAATTTTGCAGGTGCATGATGGGATTGATAGAGAACACGCGTGCGCCGACAGGCCGTGTTGAGGCGTTTTGCTGTGAAACTTATAAATGTCGTTTTTTACGCCTTGAGAGTTGTAAAGCTGTCTATAGTCTGCAGTAGGAGTATATATTCTTGTGGATAACATCATTGAATAAGCTCAAACTGACAGGATAAGGACGGTGACACACGTCCCTTTCGAGAGTCATCCATCGGTCGTAGCTGTGTGGAGATTCGGTGAGAATCATCAATTACATCACATCGGCTATTAAGGAACCAGCGAGCAGGGTCGCGAATATGATAATCAAAGCACGGGTGGAGCCGAAGGTGCGGGATCCTACTCAGCGACCATGCATTACTACTAAACAGTGGGCTTCACAGACTCATGTTTTGACAGAATATACTTTAACGGCACCTTCTGATCACACTGCAACAGTGCAAATGTCTGAAGATTCTTAAATCAAGATGCATTTAATGGAGACACCCAGTGAAGTTTGTGAGGAACATGCAGAATCCGTCGAGCTCCTTTTATCATGGGACTGATTGGATCTGAGTGTGTGTTGAGTCTCGTTGCTTCAGTGTTTTCACTCCCACTCCAGATGCCAAACACAGACTCCAGTTCACTCAAGCTCTTCATACACTCATTATTTGCACGTTTACACAGTAAAAGAGTTTCTGTATGAGCAGATCAACCGCTGCTTTGCTCCAGCACTTGATTAAAGCGACAGTGTACGCCAAAACCATCATTCTGTGTCATGTGCGCTCCCTCGGCGCATTCATACCCATTTCTGAGCTGTGGGGAATATTTGAGAAATGTCTCAGTGTTTTTTGTCCATATAGTCCCGATGTCGTCTTTTATGTTCACGGAGGAAATGCACAGCTTTGAGTAAATGATGACAGAATGCTGATTTTGCGGTGAACTGTCACTTTAGGAACCACTATGAACTCGTTCTCCGTGTATGCTCGCGCAGATGCGTTTACATGAAGGTTCTGTGTACGTCTGTTAGACGAGAGTCACACCATCAACTCTAGTACATGTGTGTGTGTGTGTGTGTATATACACGTGTGTGTGTGTGTGTGTTTGTGTGTGTGGGAGAGAGAGAGAGTGAGTGTGTGTGTTTGTGTGTGTGTGTTTTGTGTTTGTGTGTGTGTGTTTGTGTGTATGTGGTGTGTGTGTGTGTGAGAGAGAGAGTGAGTGTGTGTGTGTGTGTGTGTGTGTGTGTGAGAGAGAGAGTGAGTGTGTGTGTGTGTGTGTGTGTGTGTGTGGAGAATATGAGTGAGTGTGTGTGGTGGAGTGTGTGTTTGTGTGTGCGGTGATTGAGTGTGGTCAATATGGTGTGTGGGGTGGTGTGATGTGAGTGTGTCACTATGGGTGTGTGTGTGTGTGAGTTCGAGTGTGTCAGTATGTGTGTGTGTGATGTGGTGAAGAGAGAGAGTGGTTTGTGTTGTGGTGTGTTTGGAGTGTGTGGTGAGAATACATAGAGTGAGTGTGTGTGTGAGTGTGTGTGTGTGTGTGTGGTGAGTGAGTGTGTGTGTGTGTGTGTTGTGTGTGTGTGTGTGTGTGTGTGTGTGTGTGAGTGTGTGTGTGTGTGTGTGTGTGAGTGAAGTGTGTCAGTATTTGTGTGTGTGTGTGTGTGAGTGAGTGTGTCAGTATGTGTGTGTGTGTGTGTGGTGAGTGGGGAGTGTGTCCGTATGTGTGTGTGTGTGTGTGTGTGAGTGATGTGTCATTATGTGTGTGTGTGTGAGTGTGTCAGTGTGTGTGTGTGGTGTTTGTGTGTGGGTGTGTGTTGTGAGTGTGTGTGTGTGTGTGTGTGTGTGGCGTGAGTGTGTGTGTGTGTGTGTTTTGTGTGTGTGAGTGAGTGTTGTCAGTATGTGTGTTGTGTGTGTGTGAGTGGTGTGTCAGTAGGCTGTGGTGTGTGTGTGTGTGTGAGTGAGTGTGTCAGTATGTGTGTGTGTGTGTGAGTGTGTTGTTGTGTTGTGTGTGGTGAATGTGTGTGTGAGTGTTGTTGTGTGTGTGGGTTTTGAGTGATATTTGTCAGTATGTGTGTGTGTGTGTTTTGTGAGTGTGTGTGTGTTGTGTGTGTGTGTGTGTGTGATAGTGTGTCATTTGTGTGTGTTTTTTTTTGTGAGTGAGTGTGTCAGTATTTTGTGTGTTTTGTTGTGTGTGTGTGTGTGTGTGAGTGTGTGTGTGGTGTGTGTGTGTGTGTGTGTGTGAGTGTGTGTGTGTGTGTGTGTGTTCTGAGTGTGTGTGTGTGTGTGTGTGTTGGTGTGTGTTTGTGTGTGTGTGTTTAAGTGTTTCAGTATGTGTTTGTTGGTTGTGTGAGTGAGTGGTCAGTGTGTGTGAGTGCGTGTGTCAGTATGTGGTGTGTGTGTGTGTGACTGTGGTGTGAGTGTGTCAGTATGTGTTTGTGTGAGATGTTTGTGTGTGTGTGTTTGTGTGTTGTGTGTTTGTGTGTGTGTGAGTGAGTGTGTCCAGTATTTGTGGTCAGGTGTCATATGTGTGTGTGTGTGTGATTGTATTGAACAGGTCACGTCTCACAGCATGAATAATCCACTGCGGCTCATATACGGGACGCTGACTGCTGCACCTTTGCACAGAACCTCATTTTTAAATTATGTGACAGACTTTTTAATGCATGTTTCGTGTGTAATGGCATTTTATAGCGCTGCTTCTTTCCATGCTTGCACATGCAGTTGTGTTTAATAAAGCATTTTTATCCAGTGGTGAACGACTCTCTGGTTGTGTGGTCTCTGATCGTCACACTGACAGACTCAGACTCGTATTTGTAGATTACATTTAATAGATGTCAGCTTGTTTTCTTTCGTTTAGCACAGGTTTTATACTTCTTTTAGGAACTGATTGATCGCAGGCCTCGTTGACCTGAGCTCATGACCTAAAAAAAGCATGATTTGTGGATCATTTTGGCAATGTTCACTCAAAAACTGAGCTCAGATCAATGAGGCCTGCGATCAATCCGTTCCTAAAAGAAGTATAAAAGCTGTGCTAATGGAGAGAAAACAAGCTGATGAGCGATGGGCTGACCTCGATGACCTTCTCCTGGATGAGGAAGCGTTATTATGGATTTTGGACTCGTTTTAGTTAAAAGCATCCGTGTATCATTCGATCATTCGTTTTTTGATTTAATATTGAAAGTAGAAAAATTAGAAAACGGCTCCTTTTTCGTTTTTTTCCAAAACACGAAAAACGAGAATTCAGCTTAAATGGGTGGAAAAATGAATAAACAGCTTGAACATTGGATTTCTACATGTGGGCGGGAATTAAACGCCCCTTTCTGCTGATTGGTCAGCCGAAGATCAAACCGTGCCGTCATCAGTTCTTCCTCAGTATCATGCAGCAGAATAATAGTCCTCCACTGCTGCAGGTGTACAGATTAATAACACATTTTATCAATTTCATATTTGTCATCAAACAAACAGACTAATGAATAGCTGGACACAACTGGTACCGGGGCAGAGTCTAGCCAGGGCTTTCTTCTGTGTAGACCAGCGGTTCTTAAAGTGATCGGGGGTCCGAGAAATAATTAGCTATAGCCTAAAGTATTTCCAGACTGTAAAGTGTTTTTTTTTTTTATTATGATACATCGGCCTACTGTGATTTATTCCAAAGTGACTTATATGATGCATTTAACGTCAAATCATCTAAATGAAGCCTTTTAAAAGACAAGTATTCCCTGTGGTTCATGTTTGTGGCATGCGCCAGAAAGATGCTCAAGGAGACTGAGTCGCGCTAAAGTAGCGCATTCTGTTGTCCTCTTTATTTATCAAAGGCATGACATTTTGTAGTTATTTTGAACGTAACGTTACACAATTAAAAATAAATTTTACCATACGACTATAAATGACAGAGTATTAAGTTATTTCCCCTCGATGGCGAAAAAATCCAAGTGAACATCAATCAGTACTCAATATTAATTAAACTGCTTTAAATATGACTGCTGCATATTTCCTATGCAATACTACGCTTGACTGTAGTCGCGTCTGTCTGCTTATTGAGTTTATTTAACCCATCGCCATTTATTGGAACTGTGTGAACTAGAGTCACTACTCAACTTAATGTTGTTCTAAAGGCTTATTAATTAATAACACAAAAATGTCCTGCTACCCCCCCACCCCGAGACCCCCCCCACGCACTTGCCAATTTAATGGCAGAGAATGGTGACTTTTTTTTTTTTTGAAGAGGATGTATATCTGTCGTAAAATAATCCTATGCATCTCGTGGCGAATATTCCAAGCATTCTGAAGGTATACTGAGGGTTTGGTGAGAAACAAATGGTAATGGCAAGTTGTTATATTTTATGAAAATCTTGCGTTGCAGTGCACAAGTGCATATCCTTTTGAGATATATCAATTATAATCAATTTTAATAAATCACAAGACTACATTATATAACTCTAAGAGTAGGCTATTTAATATCTGCTGTTTTCCGGTTGTCGGTCAGAATGACAGTTCTTGCGTGAACCTTATAGGCCTATATACTGTATACCAAAGCCAATTTATTATTCCTTGCTTTTTGTCTTAGTGTTTAAAATATTTATTTTGAAACAAATTAATTAATTCCTTAAACAAACGACTTATGGTGTGGGAGCAGGGTAGGGGCTGCTCATACAGCCAGCTGTCATATCATATCATACCCTGCCATGCCCGGCTGATGCAAAGAATAGAATTTATATCTGTTCATAAGAGTAATAATATATAAGAAAGCCCTGCTGACTCTGGCATGTGTGATTGTGCCAGCTGTCTTCTGTTTGATGAAGACGATTAACTGTTTTCAATAAATGGTTATTAATCCATGCAACTGCAGCAGTGTATGACTATTATTCTTCTGCAAGTGCGAACTGAACTGACGGAAGGAAACTGATGACTGCAACTTTTTTTGATCTTTCGGCTGACCAATCAGCCGAATGGGCGTTTTAATCCCCCCACGTGTAGAAAGTCTAATATTCAAGCTGTTTTTATTTCATTGTTTCTACTTTCATATTAAATCACAAACGGAATGATCCGAGATGATTACACGGATTTAAAAGCGTCTTATTGCTGGATTTGTTTGTTATTCCTGACAATCACAGAAGAGCAGGAGCACGTTCTCTTAACGCTCAAAATGTCAATTTTTACAGGTTTTAAAAAATGTTTTTTGTTTGATTCGGACGTTAAGATAACATTATATTTTATAATTGTGCAAACATTGTAATTTTTTTAAAAGGTTTTAGTTTTTAACATTATATAAGTTAACATGAAAAATATTTATATAGTATTTATGAATCTTAGTTAATATTATGTTCAAAATTGACTACTACATTATTAATTAAAATTTATAGTTAATGTACATCAGTTACTGTACCATGAACTAACATAAACAATTTTTTAATAACAAATAAATACAGTAAAAATATGTTGTTCATACTTAGTTTGTTAGTTGTGAATTAACTAATGTTAAAAACTATATTATTTAACTATATTAGTTAACATGAACAACAATTATATAGCATTTATTAATGTTAAGTTAAAAATGTTTTAATACATTATTAAAATTTAAAGTTGTATCTTAACATTAGTTTATGTACTGTGAATTAACACGAACATGAATATTTTAATGTTAGTTTTAACTAACATTAAAAAAATATTAATGAGTAATCTAAAAAAATATTGTTCATTATCAGTTTATGTTAGTTCATGCATTAATGTTAACCAAAGAGACCTTATTGTAAATTGTTGCCAACACTTTTTATGATCTATAACCTTTTATAAAAATTATTTTAATGATCTATAAGCAATGGCGAAAATTATATAAAACAATGTTACCAGTAAAATACATATTAATAGGATATTATATATATATATATGTGTTTATTATTCTAATTAATTGAACTGAGCAGTAAAGGGTCAGACTTAAAATATTTTTTATCCTATCAGTGAGAGAGGTAGGATAAATAAAAGTTGTAATGATTTTTTTCTTTAAAGCTCTAAAAGCATTTCTACAATAATTATTTAAAAGTATACTGAGAGTAGTAACATTTCAAATGATTCTATGCATTTGTTTTAATTCTGATACACAGCTAATTAGCTGATCAGGATTTAGGTTAAAAGATTTTTAATCCTATGGCTCTATCTGGTGTTCATCCTTGGCATTACGGTCTTCACCGGACACCAATAATGTGTGGTAGTTTTAATTTTTTTGTGGTCTCTGAGCATGATGCATTTTTTAAACTAAGCAAGTTTCCTCAGAATGACATGTTCTCTATAAGTAAAAAGTTTTGAAGAGTTTGGAAAATGCACTTTAATAATATAAGACAATTACTGTTTCCTTTTTTACAGATATTTTAATAAATCCCCACAGCAAAACCGTTCAAGCTATCCAAAATCCATCCGCAATTTAAGTTCCTCAATGTTTTGGCATCTTGTAGACAAAGTTTGGTGTGTGTTGTGTAATTTTCCTCTGAGGAGTATGCATTAATTCGCAGCTATATTTTTCCAAAAATCCATATTAAAATCAAAATAGACGACTTCCTGTTGGTCGTAGCTAATTACTGTAAATTAGAAAGTTGTCCGGCTCGATGAGAACAATATATGTACCACGTTTGGTGGCTGTAGCTAAAACTACCCCCCCCCCAAGTTTTGTCAAAAGGTGGCGCTATAGAGTGCCTCTTCCACGCCCTTTTATGAGCTTTTCGCAGTGTCTATCTTTAATTATTACTGACATGTGTGTTGCGTTTCAAGAGATTCTAAGCATGTTATCTGCACGAAAATCACCGGAAAATAATATTCAAGTTTGACACGTTGCCATAGCAACAAAATTTTAGATATCAATATCCCCTCACCAGTTTTACATCGGCCGTGTTTTGACATTAATCTGATGAAGTTTGAAGCAAATCGGGTAAAAATAAGATGGTGAATTAAAAGCATTTTGAAAATGACACACTTCCTGACGCCAGTTGGTGGCGCTATATCTTTGACTCCTAATAGTCACATCAATGCGATCGGCATCATACACCGAACAAACCCCTGCAGTTTGATCAAAATCAGACAATGTATGTGTATGTTATAGGACACTTCCTGTTTCTCATTTCTCGCCATACGTCACCTGCCTTCTTCTTCTCTTTGTGTGTTTTAAATGGCGGCAGAACCCCCCCCCCCTTAAATTCTTCTAATCAATCTGATCTCTCAGATATTTAGAAGAAACCATAAACCCTTAGATTTTCTGTGTCCACAACTCTGAATATGTTCATAATGAAATGTCTTGTTTCCATCTCTTAGTTTTTTCAACAAGGTGCTTTCTTTGTCCTCGTTTGCTTCTATGGGCAGGTATCCATAAAAACTCTACTCTTACTCTTGTTTGGTTTATTCTATATAAATTCTGTAACATTTCATAGTGTATATCCTGTCTAGATGCTGATTTCCCAGCATTTAAGCTGTGTAATAGTGAATATGAATCTGAAGCGGCTGCTACACTCACAGGATTGGTTTCTTCCAGCCACTGCAGACTCAGAGCTATTAGAGTTGCCATCATGTCTGCTGTGAACACAGACACATCGTTAGATAACCTTTTAGCTGTGCTATATTTAAAATAGGGAATATATATGGTACTGCTGTATACCAGGAATCTGTGCCACGCCCCCCCCCCGTGACCCCCTGGTGACCCCCCCCCCCCCCCCGTGACCCCGTGACCCCCCCCCCCCCCCGTGACCCCCGGTGACCCCCCCATGTGAAACTCAGTCCAGCCCTGATGGCCGCAGACTGCAACATGTGTGCAATGTTTCAAGAGTTTTCGAGTATGTTAAGGGCCCCAAAGCTTGAACCGAAAAAATTATAATAATAATAACAACCCTTAGAAAAACAAAACTAATCAAGACGACGCTGCAGCTGCTGAGGGATGCTGTCTTTGTCAGGAACGAAAGCCACGCCCATTAGACAACCACCGCCTAGGGAGTGACGTCATTTCTACCGACGCGTCCGCGCGTGTGCGCATGCGCACTGTCACATCCACAGCGGACATCTTGGAATTAAAGGGGCGCCGAGCGAATCCTGACAAAAGCGACGATTCCAGGTGCGAGATCCGAGCTTCTAGACCGCGCCGTGTGCGTGTGTGTGGGTGTGTTCCAGTGTTGTGTGTGTGTGTGTGGTGTTACAGAGCTTGCTTGTTGAGAACGCTGTCTGGTGTTACAGAAGTGTGTGTGTGTGTGTGGTGGTGTGTGTGTTACAGAGAGTGTGTGTGTGTGTGTTACAGAGAGTGTGTGTTCCAGAGGCGTGCTTGTTCATGAAGCGCGTTTGACGGTCTGAGAGTGATGAAGCGCTGTGTGTGTGTTTGGTGTGTGTGTGTGTGTGTGTGTGTGTGGGTGTGAATGTGTGTGTGTGTGTGTGTGTGTGTGTGTGTGTGTGAGAGAGAGAGAGAGAGAGTGTGTGTGTGTGAGACTGTGTTTGTGTGTGTGTGTGTGTGTGTGAGAGAGAGACTGTGTGTGTGTGTGAGAGAGAGAGAGAGAGTGTGTGTTTGTGAGTGTGTGTTTGTGTGTGTGTGTGATACAACGTTGTGTGTGTGGGAGAGAGAGCGTGTGTGTGTGTGTGTTGTGTGTTGTGTGTGTGTGAGAGTGAGTGGAGTGAGTGAGTGAGTGTGAGAGAGATAGAGCGAGAGAGAGACTGTGTGTGGTGTGAGACGGTTGGGTTTGTGTTTGAGAGAGAGAGAGAGAGAGAGAGACTGTGTGTGTGTGAGACGGTGTGTGTGTGTGAGCCGAGAGCGAGAGAAGAGAGTGAGTGTGTGTGTGGTGTGTGTGTGTGTGTGTGAGACGGTGGTGTGTGAGAGAGAGAGAGAGAGAGTGTGTGTGTGTGTGTGGTGTGTGTTTGTGTTACAGAGGCGTGCTTGTTGATGAAGCGCTGTCTGTGTTACAGAGAGTGTGTGTGTGTGTGTTACAGAGAGTGTGTGTGTGTGTGTTACAGAGAGTGTGTGTGTGTTACAGAGGCGTGCTTGTTGATGAAGCGCTGTTTGAACGGGGTCTGAGAGTGATAGCGCTGTGTGTGTGTGTGGTTTGTTTTTGTGTGCTGTGTGTGGAGTCAGTGTGAGGTGTGAGTGATTGATTGAGTGTGAAGAGAGAGAGACTAGAGAGAGACTGTGTGTGTGTGGAGAGAGAGAGAGAGAAGAGAACTGTGTGTGTGTGGTGAACGGTGTTTGTTGTGAGAGAGAGAGAGAGAGAGAGAGGACTGTGGTGTGTGAGACGGTGTGTGTGTGTGTGTGATAGAGAGAGAGATAGAGAGAGTGAGTGTGTGTGTGTGTGTTTGTTTGTGTTTTTGTGTGTGTGTGTGAGAGAGAGAGAGGAGTGTGTGTGTGTTTGTGTGTGGTGTGTGTGAGGAGAGAGAGAGAGAGGAGAGAGAGTGTGTGTTATAGTGTGTGTGTGAGAGAGAGTGTGTTTGAGAGAGAGAGTGTTGGTGTGTTTGGGGTGTGTGCGTTCACAGACAGCGCTGGTGTGTGTGTGTGTGTGTGTGGTGAGAGAGAGAGAGCGTGTGTGTTTGTGGTGGGGTTGGGAGGAGCAAACGGTGTGTGTGTGATAGAGAGAGAGAGAGAGAGAGTGAGTGCGTGTGTGTGTGTGTGAGAGAAAGAGAGAGAGAGACGGTTTGTGTGTGTGTGTGTGTGTGAGAGAAAGAGTGTGTGTGAGAGAGAGAGAGAGTGTGAGAGAATGTGTGAGAGAGAGAGAGCGAGATAGTGTGTGAGACGGTGTGTGTGTGTGAGAGAGAGAGAGTGTAGACTGTGTGTGTGTGTGAGGAAGAGAGAGAGAGAGAGACTGTGTTGTGAGACGTGTGTGTGTTGAGAGAGAGAGAGAGTGTGGTGTGTGTGTGTGTGTGTGTGTGTGGAGAGAGAGAGAGAGAGAGAGAGAGAGAGGTGTGTGGTGTGTGTGTGAGAGGACGGTGGTTTGTGGAGCGAGTGTGTGGTGTGTGTGATAGGGTGTGTGTGAGAGAGAGAGATAGAGATAGTGAGTGTGTGTGTGTGTGTGATAGAGAGAGAGATTTGTGTGTGTGTGTGTGGAGACTGTTGTGTGTGAAGAGGAGAGAGAGAGAGATTTGTGTTGTGTGTTTGTGTGTTTGTGTGTGTGTGTGTGTGAGACAGAGAGTGTGTGTGAGAGAGAGAGAGACTGTGTGTGTGTGACGGTGCGTGTGTGTGTGTTGTGTGAGAGAGAAGAGAGAGCGTGTGTTGTTGTGTGAGAGACGTGTGTGTGGAGAGAGAGAGAGATGAGAGATAGATATTGTGTGTTTGTGTGTGTTGTGGGGAGAGAGAGAGAGAGAGCGAGACTGTGTGTGTGTGTTTAGAACTTGTGTTTGAGTAGAGAGAGAGAGAGAGAGAGAGAAGAGAGAGTGTGTGAGTGTGTGTGTGTGTGAGAGAGAGGAGAGAGACTTTGGTGTGTGTGGACGGTTTGTTGTGTGTGGTGTGTGTGTTGTGTTTTGAGAGAGAGAGAGACT
>JADLZN010002677.1:0-60000 GCA_018155175.1 Sinocyclocheilus anophthalmus | reverse complement strand
TGATAGTTATATATACATATACACATAAATGATGTAAACACAACTTTATTTAGGAAGCAATTAATCACGATTAATCAATATTACAGCCCTACTCTGAAGTAGGGGTCGACTGATATGTGTTTTTCAGGGCCGATGCCAATTATTACAGATCAAGAGACCGATAACCAGTATTTTGAACCGATATATAAGTCTAGTGTAAAAATGAAAATAAATGTCCAAATAAGACAAACCATGGCTTTGACAAACTTTCTTACTAGTTTATCGGCATATCGGTTTTGAAAATAACCACAAAAAGCTTAATATCGGCACCGATAATCGGTCGAGCCCTACTCTGAAGCTGATATAACAATACGTTTCAATATAACCAACAAACATCTATATATAATCAACGTCTTTAAAACAAACATTTGACATTTTTCCATACTTTTTTTCCCAGTTATGTAATTTGCAAAGCCTTGTGGGATTGTAGTTCTTTAAAGCCGTTATAGTCTCGTCTCTTTGTCTGATTTTCAAATACGTTTTTGGTTCAAATGAAAGTTTGTAATGTTGTGATTCTCCTCGTAACTGGTTGTTTGGTTCATGGCTTTTAACTCTTTAACAAAGACTTTTTAAAAATCCATATAGACCACCCAACTTCTGATTGCACGCTATTTTCACTCTCTGTCCCAAAAACGTCAGATTGTGAAAGTCAGTAAATGTTGACTTGTGTTGACTCCAGAGCTGGAACGGATGTGTGTCATAGAGTTCCTCCCAGACGAGTGAGCATGTGTGTGTGTGTTGTTTGTGGTGGTGTGTGTGTGTGTGTGTGTGTGTGTGTGTGTGTGTGTGTGCAGGTGTGTGTTTGACCTGTCCAATATCTGAACCGTTGGAGTCTGAGAAGCAGAAGCTGCGCCTCGGGAGGGCGAGGCTTCTCTGTCAGGAGAACCAGTGGCTGCGAGACGAGCTGGCAAACACACAGCAGAAGCTGCAGAAGAGCGAGCAGAGCGTGGCACAGCTGGAGGAGGAGAAGAAGCACCTGGAGTTCATGAACCAGCTCAAGAAGTACGACGAGGACGTGTCTCCTTCGGTGAGAGCACGCCTGTGAAGAACATGATCACAGATTACCCACACTCACTAGTGCTGACTACTGAGTCAGTCCTCACTAGTGCTAGTGCTGATAGAGATGAGCTGAACATGTTAAACATTTACTTTGTGAATCACTTTTAAAAGTTGTATTTCTTAACATTAGTTAATGAACTGTGAACTAACAAACAAAAAATTTAACAATTGAATTTTATTAAATAGCATTAATAAAGATTAATAAATGGTATAAAACATATTAAACAATTGCATTTTTATTAAATAACAACAGAGATTAATAAATGATGTAAAATGTGCTCGTGCTGGAGTTTGTGTAGATTTCAGCTCATCTGCAGCACAGAGACAGAAAGTGTGTCCGTCTCAAGCCTTTCTGGTGGATTTGAACCGATGATCTAGTAAAGGAGCTTTTTTCATGTCGTTTCCAACCTGTAATTACGACTTTCTGCAAAGATGAATGTTGTTTTTCAGGAGTTTTATCCCAGGCCTGTGATTTATAGCAGTGACTCTAGTTTGTACAAGTTGGGAGCTCATAATTACAGTCATTCCAACACATCTGAGCTCTCTCTGTCTGTCTGTCTGTCTGTCTTTCTCTCTCTCTGTCTGTCTGTCTGACTGTCTTTCTCTCTCTCTGTCTGTCTGATGTCTGCTGTCGGACGGTCCTCCGGGTGCTTCTGTCCTTCTGTCGTCTTGTCTTTCTATTGTCTTATCTGTCGGTCTGTCCATCTGTCGTCCTACTGTCCTCTCTCTCTCTCGCTCCTCTTGTCTGTCCGTCCGTCTTTCTGTCTGTCTTTCTGTCTGTCTCTTCTGACGGTCCTGACTGTGTGGTCTCCTCGCTCTCTCTCTCTCTGTCTGTCTTTCTAATTGTCTGACTGTCTGTCTGTCCATCTGTCTCTCTGTTCTGTCTGTCTGTCCATCTGACTGTCTCTCTCTCTCTCGCGGTCTGTCTTTCTAATTTGCGGGTCGGTCCGTTCTGGCCATCCTTTCCGTCTGTCCGTCTCTCTGACGTCGACTGATCTCTCTCTCTCTCTCCTCTCTCTCATCTCTCTCGGCTGGTCTGTCCTATTGTCTGAACTGTCTGTCTGGTCCATCTGTCTCTCTGTTCGTCTGTCTGTCCCATCTGTCCTGCTGCTCCTTTCTCTCTTCTGTCGTCCGTCCCGGCCGTCTGTCTGTCTGTCCGTCCTTCCGTCCGTCCGTCTGTCTGTCTGTCTCTCTGTCTCTCTCTCTCTGTCTGTCTGTCTGTATGTCTGTCTGTCTGTCTTTCTGACTGTCTGTCTGTCTGTCTTTCTAATTGTCTGACTGTCTGTCTGTCTCTGTCTCTCTGTTTGTCTGTCTGTCTGTATGTTTGTCTGTCTGTCTGTCTGTATGTCTGTCCGTCCGTCCGTCCGTCTCTCTCTCTCTGTCTGTTTCGGTCCGTCGCGTCCTGCCTGTCTGTCTCTCTGTCCTCTCTCTCTCTGTCGTCTGTCTGTCTAATTTCTGTCTGTCTCTCTGACTGTCTGACTGTCTCTCTCTCTCTGTCTTGCTCTCTCTCCGTCTCTCCGTCTTCCTGTCTCTCTGGTCCTCTCTCTCTGTCTGTCTGTCTTTCACTTGTCTGACTGTCCGTCTGTCCATCTGTCTCTCTGTTCGTCTGTCTGTCCTCTGAGTCTCTCTTCGCTCTCTCTCTTCTCCTCTGTCCTGTCGGTCGAATTGTCGGTCATCTGTCTTCTGTCCTCTGTCTGTCTGTCTGTTCCTGTCTCGGTGACTGTCTGACTGTGGTCTCTCTCGTCGTCTCTGTCTTCTTTCAAGGGTCCGGTCCTCTGTCCTCTCTGGCCGTCTGTCGGTCTACGGTCTCTCTCTCTCATCTCTCTCTCTGTCTGTCTTCTAATTTCTGAATGTTCTGTCTTCCCACGTTCTCTCTGTCTGTCTGTCGGTCCATCTGTCCTGTCTGTCCCTCTGACTGTCTCTCTCTCTCTCTCTCTCTCTCTCTCTGTCTGTCTTTCTAATTGTCTGTCTATCCGTCTCTCTGTCCGTCTGTCTGACTGTCTGACTGTCTCTCTCTCTCTCTCTGTCTGTCTTTCTTTCTGTCTTTCTGTCTGTCTGTCTGTCTCTCTGTCTGTCTGTCTGTCTGTCTGTCCAGGAGGAGAAGGATGGTGAGCCGCCCAAGGACTCTCTGGACGATCTCTTTCCTAACGATGAGGAGGAACACACTCAAGGAAGTAAGTGAACATTACTGCTTCTTCTCTCATGTGTGCGTCTGTCATTAACCCTGCTCTGACCTTTGCCCTCTGACCTCTGCAGTGCAGCACCAGCACAACAGTGCGGCGGTGGCGGCGGCTCAGCAGGGCGGGTACGAGATCCCGGCGCGGCTCCGGACGCTGCATAACCTGGTGATCCAGTACGCGTCTCAGGGCCGCTACGAGGTGGCTGTGCCGCTCTGCAAACAAGCTCTGGAGGATCTGGAGAAAACCTCGGGACACGACCACCCCGACGTGGCCACCATGCTCAACATCCTGGCACTCGTGTACAGGTGAGAGAGCGATCTTCATCACATGACACATCACATCATCGCCATGTGCTGACTTCACCGTCTGTGTGTCTCAGGGATCAGAATAAATATAAAGAGGCGGCTCACCTGCTGAACGACGCTCTCTCCATCAGAGAGAAAACACTGGGCAAAGACCATCCTGCTGTAAGTCACGTATATTTATTCAGTCTTGTTACTGTCACATCCATCAGTTTTTAGATTATATCAGATTCACCCCAATAACAGAAAAAAACTACAGCAGGACATTATCATGAAATAAATTATCTCAAGTTTACTTGTCAAATCAAATGTATTTATATAACACTTTATACAATACAGATTGACTCAAAGCAGTGTGACATGCAATATGGTATCTAAATACTATTCTAAAATAATTTCAATATATATAGCCTATATACTGTATATATATATATGTGTGTGTGTGTATACAGCATCTAAACTTATTAAATATTTATTTATTTTTACTATTTTTAAATGTACTATTAGTATTTATTGCATATATTATATTAAACTATTTTGAATACCTAATTTGGTTATACTTTTACTTGTACTTATTTAAATAATGTATTTATTGTATTGTATGCGCTTTGTGCGCTAGAAAGGCACTTTATAAATAAAATATCTTAAACCATCTAAAACTATCTAATACTATTTTAATATTTTTACTAATTTAACACATTTTTACTAAGGTGTGTGCATAATATATATATATTATATTACTTCTGTAATAATAAACATTATTACCGGCATCTTCTAAAATTGTTAAATATTTATTTAATATATTTACTTTTTATGATTATATATATTATTTATATATACAGTCTATATATATATATATTTGTGTGTGTGTGTGTCTGTGATTTGACAGAATAATTCATCCTGTCTGTGCAGAAAATAACAACAAACTAAATATGACATAAATAGTAAATTAAGTAAATAAAGACTATGAAGTATCTGGTTGACATTGCATGGACTGTTGAAGCTGCAATAGAAGCATCACTCTTTCAGAGTCACATGTCTCGTTATATCAGTGTTGATCATGGTTTGTTAGTGCACTGAGATGGTCATGCTCAGCTGGTTTAGCTGGTGTCTTTTTCAGCTGAAGCTCATGCCGTGTCGTCAGTGTTGATATTGCTCTTGTGTTTTAGGTTGCAGCCACTCTCAATAATCTGGCAGTGCTGTACGGGAAGAGAGGCAAGTATAAGGAGGCCGAGCCGCTGTGTAAGCGAGCTCTGGAGATCCGAGAGAAGGTCAGTGCTCACCGTCAACACTGAGATCTCTGCCGTGTGAGATGAGTGATTACTCGCTCGTCTCCTGATGAGTTTTGATGGAGCAGCAGAATGTGATTAAACACTCTAATGAACACGGATAGCAGCTGTTTCCTCTGATCACACCACAACGACAGAGTCTATTTATTTATTTAAATTCTTACATTAATGTCCAAATGAATACCACACTATAGACATTCTGTCTTAAATTAGTCTTGTCTCGATCTTAAGACTGTGTGTGTGTATCTGTCAGGTGCTGGGGAAGGATCATCCTGACGTGGCGAAGCAGCTGAATAACCTGGCGCTGCTGTGTCAGAATCAGGGCAAGTATGAGGAGGTGGAGTATTATTACTGCAGAGCGCTGGAGATCTACGAGTGTCGGCTCGGCCCAGATGACCCCAACGTGGCCAAAACCAAGAACAACCTGGTGAGTCTGAGAACGCCGCTTCTGCTGGGAAGCTAACTGCAGTCAGTTTAAACACATGCTTGATAAGCCGTGGCATTTGCATTTCGGCCTCATCATGCAAATGTGAGCGCAGCTGCGGCAGAATTCAGTTAGACCGTGCAGCTGAACTCACGCTCATCTCTTACAGTTCCTGTGTGTTCTATATAGGGCTGTCGATTTGACACGTTAATTTGATGTGATTAATTATAGAAAAAATGATGCGTTAATTATTAATGCATTTAATGCCGCGCCTCGTCCAGTAGGGGTGTGCACAAATAGTTGAATATTCGATCTGTAATTATTATTCTAAAAATAAAAACACAGTACTCACTCACACACACTCACTCACTCACTCTCACACACACTCGCACTCACTCACTCACTCACACTCATTCACACTCACTCACACTTATTCACTCACACTCACTCATTCACACTCACTCACTCACTCACACACACACTCACACTCTCACTTACTCACTCACTCACACTTACTCACACTCACTCACACTCACACACACTCACGCACTCCCTCACCTCCTCACACTCAGCACTTACTCACGCACACTCACACTTACTCACACTCACCACTCACACACATCACTCATTCACGTCACTCACACCATTCACACTCAACTCACATCACACCACTCACTCTCACACACACACTCTCATTCATTCACTCACACACTCATTCACTCACTCATTCACACTCACTCACTCTTACTCACTCACACTCACTCACTCACTCACTCACTCTCACTCACTCACACTCATTCACACTCACTCACTCACACTCACACTTACTCACACTCCCTCACTCATTCACACTCACTATCACTCTTATCACTCACACATCACCTCACTCACTCACACTCCATCACATCACTCACATCACACTTACTCACTCCTCACACTTTCACACTCACTCACACGTTATTCACCTCACCCTCATCAACTCACTCACTCACTCACACTCACTCACCCACACACACGCATTCACACTCCTCCACTCATTCCACGCACACGTACTCACCTCACTCACTCACTCCACTCATTCACACGCACTCACTCACCGTCACACACTCACTCACTCCTCACACTCATTCTTCTCACATCACTCACACCTCACCTTACATCACACTCACTGCACTCACACGCTTCACACTCACTCACTTCCTTTCACTCACCCTCATTCAATTTACTCACACTCACTCACACTCTCTCACTCACACTCTCACACACACACACACTCCTCACGCTCTCACTCCCTCACATCACTCCGATCAATCCACCATCACCCTAACTCACTCACCTCACTCACACATCATTCACACTACTCACCTCATTTCACACTCCCATCATACCCCACTCTTCACACTCACACACTCACGCCCGTCACCCTCATTCACCTCACTCCACTCACACTTACTCACTCCCACTTTCACATCTCACGCACACTTTATTCCTCTCCGGCATTCACACTCACTCACTCCACTCACATCACTCACTCACTCACACTCACTCACACTCACCCACACTCTCCTTCACACTCAAACTTACCTCCACTCACTCACTCACTCAACTCTTCACACTCACTCACTCCCGCTCCCACACTCACTCCTCACTCACACTCACACTCATACTCACTCACACTTACACACACTCACTCACTCACCCTCATTCACCTCACTCAGCACGCACTCACCCTCATTCACATTACTCACACTCACTCACCCTCGCTCACGCACCCTTAACTCACAGCTCACACACTCACTCCCCTCTTCTCACTCACTCAGACACTCACTCAGTCACTCACTCACTCACTCACTCACTCATTCTCACTCACTCACACTCACTCACACTTACTCTCACTCACTCACACTCATTCACACTCACACACCTCACTCCTCCACACTCATTTCACCACTTACTCACACTCACTCACACTCTCTCACTCACACTTACTCACGCTCACACACTCACCCCCCATTCTCACTCACTCTCTCACTCACTCAGTCACTCACTCACTCACACTCACACTTACACTCACACACACACACTCACACTTACTCTCCTCACTCACAACTCATTCACACTCACACACTCACACCTCACTCACGCACATCACTTCACACTTACCAACCCTCTTCACACTCCACTCACTCCAGCGTATTCACACTCACAACCACTCACTCACACTCACACTTACACTCACACTCACTCACACACTCCCTCCTCTCATTCCCGACCACTCACCCATCACTCACACTCATTCACACTCCCACTAACTCACACTCCCCCATCACTGCACGCAACTCACGACTCTAAAAACTCACTTCACACCTACACACACTCACTCCCTCACACTCAGTCACACTGCACTACCACACACACTCACTCACCACACTCACACACACACACACACACTCTCATTCACTCACTCTCACACACTCATTCACTCACACACTCATTCACTCACTCATTCACACTCACTCACTTATTCATTCACACTCACTCACTCACCTATCACTCACCTCACACTTACACACAGACTCCATCAATCCACAGTCCTCTGTTGATTATTCATCACATTGAAATACTCTCGTCTCTCCGCAGGCCTCATTCACCTCACACACTCACGTCACACGCATTCCACACTCACTCACACTCATTCAACACATCACCTTACTCACAAAACTCACTACTCACTCACCACACTCATTCACACTCACTCAGCACGCTCAACACTCACTCACTCACTCACAACTCATCTCACTCACTCACACCACACTTACACCACTCACTCACTCAACTCAGTTCACACCACCTCACCTCACTCACTCAACTCATTCACTTACTCACCTCACTCACACTCTCTCACTCCACTTCCTCACCGTTCACACACTCACTCCACACTCATTCCTCACTCACTCACTCCCACACCCTCCCTCACACTTACACTCAGCATCAACACTCACTCACACTCATTCACGATTACTCACACTCATTCCACCTCACTCACTCACACTCATTCACACTCACACCCTCACTCACTCACACACACACTCCACTCACTCACACACACACACACTCTCCACACTTTTCATTCATTCACTCACTCATTCACTCACTCACTCTCATTCACTCACTCATTCACTCGCTCGCTTGCTCACTCATTCACTCACTCACACTCATTCACACTCACACTTACTCACACTCACTCACTCACTCACTCACTCACATACTCACACTCTCTCACTCACATACACACTCACTCACTTACTCACTCACTCACACTCACTAACACACACTCTCACTCACACACAGACACACTCATTCCACTCACACTCATCCACACTCCACTCACAAATCACTTACCTCACCTCACGCACCTCTTCAATTACTCCACATCACTCACACTCTCCTCACTCACACTTACTCACGCTCACACACTCACTCACACTCATTCTCACTCACTCACTCACTCACTCAGTCACTCACTCACTCACACTCACACTTACACTCAAATCACACTCAACGCACACTCACATTCCCTTACCCACTCACTCACACTCATTCCACTCACACACTCCCGCACATCCACCTCTTCACACTTACTCACACTCTTCACACTCACTCACTCACACTTCCACTCACAACCCCTCATCACTCACACTCACTCACACTCATTCACACTCACTCACACTCACTCACACTCACACACACTCACACTCACTCACACTCACCACTCACTCACACACACTCATTCACACTCACTCACTCACACTTACTCACGCACGCTCACACACTCACCCACTCACACTCATACTCACTCACACTTACACACACTCACTCACTCACACACACTCATTCACACTCACACACACACACTCACTCACACACACTCACACACACACACAAACACTCATTCACACTCACACACACACACACACACTCACTCTCACTCTTTCACACACTCACTCACTCACTCACTCACTCACACTTACACACAGACTCCATCACTCCATCAGTCTCTGTTGGATGATCTTCATCAGCAGTGAATACTCTCGTCTCTCCGCAGGCGTCCTGCTTTCTCAAACAAGGCAAATACAAAGAAGCCGAGGTTCTGTACAAAGAGATTCTGACCCGTGCTCACGAGAAGGAGTTCGGATCGGTGGATGGTGAGTGTTAGAGACACGTTCACACTGATGCTGCTGTCGGTTTGACAGAAAAAACGCACAGCGGGAAAATGACTATGATTACATGCATGTCAATATATCAATATTAATCATTCTTGTGGTTATGAATCAGACTTTATTAAATGAGTGTTACGGACTGAATGTGTGTTCAAAAGTCCAGTCTAATACAGCATTCAGTGGCTTTCATCAGAGAGCATCATGGGTAATGATGTCACCCATATGTCTCTTTCCAGCCGAAAACAAGCCCATCTGGATGCACGCGGAGGAGAGAGAGGAGATGAGCAAGGTGTGTGAGAGAGCATGATGTGTGTGTGCTGATCTGCTGTGTCTCACTCTGTGTGTATCTGCTGATGTTCAGGGGAAGCACAGAGACAACACACCATACGGGGAATACGGAGGCTGGTACAAAGCCTGTAAAGTCAACAGGTAACACACACACACATCATATTACACCATGAGTGTACTTGATTTGAGTGCATTTCTATCTTTTGCTAACTGTAGGCCTGTCTTTAAATAACTCTCTGATTGCGGGTATTTCATCTAACCATGGTCATTTCAGACAACCGTGATTGTTGTGCTCCTTTAGCAGCAACAAGACTGTGACCTCTGAGCACAGCTTGTTCCAGCTTGCTCGTTTCATTGTTGTACTTCGGATTTAAAAAACACAGAAACACTGAACTCTGACACCAGAAGAACCCGGGAGCGCACCAGAAGTGCTAGTGTGAAAGCACCCTGAGAAAAAAAGTCAGAACTATGAGATATAAAGTCACAATTAGCTTTTTTATTTTATATTCCGTGGCGGAAACAACAATTTTTCATTTTCTGCAAATCCGGTTGACCACTGCGGTTAGGGTTAGGAACAGCTGAACACGTGACGTGAGTGCTGAATGTTACTGAAATGACTCTCAGCTCAGTATACGGTCATTTCCACGGTCAGACTAGGAGTTATCTGTGATGTTTAACTCTTTAAAGGTTCTAACGACTCCTCCTGACTCATCTAAGCATCGATCAGTATGTCACATTAAAACAGTGAGTTTATCCAGATGCCTGATGAATCAATCAGGAGCCAAAGCGTAAGAGCTGATGTTCTGCATTGTGACGTTGTTTGTGCGCAGCCCGACGGTCAACACGACGCTGAGGAATCTGGGCGCTCTGTACCGCAGACAGGGCAAGCTGGAGGCAGCGGAGACGCTGGAGGAGTGCGCCGTGAGATCCCGCAAACAGGTACCGAATCCGCTCTTCCCCTGACTGAGTTTGAGAGAGTGTGCGAGTGTGCGAGTGCGTGCGAGAGAGTGCGTGCGAGAGAGTGCGTGCGAGAGAGTGCGTGCGAGAGAGTGCGTGCGAGAGAGTGTGTGAGTGTGTGAGTGCGAGAGTGTGTGAGTGTGTGTTTGTGTGTGCGTGTGCGTGTGCATGAGCGTGAGTGTGAGTGTGCGTGTGTGTGTGTGTGTGTGTGTGTGTGAAGGACTGTGTTTCACGTGCTTTCTCTCTCCTCTTTCCTTCCTGCTCCTCTGTGGATCCTAGAGCAACTCCGTGAGTCATTCTGAAGATGTTCATTAGTGCTGACGCTCGTGTAATGGAGCGCACAGCTCATCAATCCCATCATGCCCTGCTGCGTGTGTTCTAGTGTTCATGTAGAGTCAAATGTCCTTTCTAGTTGCTATCATATTTAGTCACCTGTCCTGTCATAACCATTATACTTTAGTCAGGCTGTATAATGGTTGAAATGATAATCACAGTTATAATCGTGATTATTGATCAGAATTATAGCTGTTTCGCCTGCAAGCACAAGTCAAGAGAAAGTCGACACACACACATGCCCATCTAGTTTCCTGATTTATTATGTTATCAGAAATACAAACACACTCTCTACATTATGAAAACTGGCGAAAAGTGATATTCCTAATAATAATTCCAGTAATTCCACATTACATTCATGCCTTTCTATTAAAATGACAACCAAAAGGCTTTGTATTGTGGCACAGAGGTTCAGATCATCAGGTGCCAGCTTGGGCAGAAAATGTGTCCTTTTCAGAGAGACGCTCTGATTGGGGGATTTAAGCTCGTCTGGCAACCCAAGCGTGACAACTCATGGAGGTCTAGATTTGATCTTATTTCATCTTTTAAAGAGTTTTTATTTTTTAACCTACATTTCTCATCATCAGTACTGCATGTTGATGGAGTCGCCGTGTCACCGTCTCGCCTTCAGTCATGGAAATAAAGCGTGCTTTTGGTTAACGAGGTGAGCTGTGGTGAGCTGTGGGTCTGTGTTCGTCAGGGTCTGGATCCGGTCCATCAGACGCGTGTGGTGGAGCTCCTGAAGGAGGACGGCCGGCGCAGCAGAGACGGTGTGTCCAGCGTGAAGTACGAGAGCGGCTCTGAGGCCGGCGATGAAGTGAGTATGGCTGTAGAGTGGAGCGGGGTGAGTACACATCCACACAGCACAAGAACACCAAGAGCTGATTGTGTGTCCTGGCATGATTGTGCTGATGTAACATGCTTGTGTGTGAGTGTGTGTGTGTGTGTGTGTGTGTGTGTGTGAGAGAGCATCTCTGAACACACACTCCTGCAGCGCCGCACAGGTCCAGGTCTCGCCCCAAAATCAAGAAATTATATTTAGCATAAAATTAAGCCTGTTTTTATTACCTCTATTTATATTTATTTTATTACATCTTAACATATTTTTTATTTATTATTAAAAAAAAATTGATTATGTTTTTATATTTGTATATTAGGTTGGCTTGAGAAAAAACCACTGTCGCTACGTAAAGCTTATTTTATTAGTTCTCTTAGATAAATCTCTGACCGCAACAGGGTCGAAACCACTAATCATGCTAAAACATGCTAGCAGCATGCTAATCATGCTAGAAACATGCTAGTAACTTGCTAATCATGCTAGAAACATGCTAAAGATATATTGCTAATCATGCTAGAAACATGCTATCATGTAGTATCGTGCTAATCCATTTATCAACATCTAGTTGCTAATCATGCTATAAACTGCTAATTGAAATGGTAGTAACTTGTAATGTTGGGCAAGATGCTAGAACATCGAAGCAATGCTATAAACCTGCTAGGAAATGGTAGTAACTTGCTATGTTAGCAACATGCTTTACTTGCTAAGCCTGCTAGGTAACATGGCTAATCATGCTATAAACATGCTAGTGAAATGGTAGTAACTTGTTAATGTTAGCAACATGCTAGTTACTTGATAACCATGCTAGCAACATGCTAGTAACATGCTAATCATGATAGAAACATGCTAGTAACGTGCTATTCATGCTAACAACATGCTAGTTAACTTTGCTAATAATGTTGTCAACATGCTAGTAAAATGCTAATCATGCTAGAAACATGCTAGTCCCTTGTTAATTATGAAAGCAACATGCTAGTTACTTGTTAATCATGCTAGCAACATGCTAGCAATGTGCTAGTAACATGCTACTCATGCTAGTCACTTGCTAATCCGTTAGCACTGCTATACATGCTACTCATGCCAGCACTATGCTAGTAACAGGCTAATACATGTTAATACATGCTAATAACATGCTAGAAACATGTTATCAACATCTATCTAATCTATCAAAATTTTCGAAAACGTCAGGCTTTTACAACTGCTTTAAACTTCAGGCTAGGCTTTCTCACGCCAACCTAAAGTCTTGACAAACTTTTTTATCTAGTTGTATTTATTGTCATTCTTGCTGCTGTAAAAATGTTTTTGTAATGTTTTCTTGGTGATTCTCGTTAGATTCTCATTACTGTAATGCAGTGATTTTTGTATTTGAGTCAGCATGAACTAAAACTAATAAATAATAACTACTAATGAATCCAGTCTGGTCCAGTGTCGCTGATGGCCTGCTGTGTTCAGGATGTTCAGTGTGATGTCATATCCTGCATCATGTGTGCCATCATTAACACCAGTGTGCAGTGGAAATAATCATCATCATAACACATCTCACGCTTTACAAAGAGTCCTAAAGGAATATTTCACCCAAAAACGAGCGCAGACTCGCCTGGACTGGCTTTCAGTGATTGTGTGCTTAATACAAGTTAAAGCGTGTGAAAGAATCTGTCGGTGCAGTGAGACAGAAACACAAAACTAGTCAGTGCTGCTTCTCTTGTTTGAAGGATCATTAGGTAAAAGCTCACTAAGCAGTGTGTCGTAGCATGTGTGTATGGCAGTGTGTGTTTTATGTGATTTAGTGTGTGTTTCTGTGATTTCTCAGGCAGTGCGTGTAAGACTGTGGATGTGAAGACGACTGTCATACCCAGAATAAATCACACTTGCATTCTCGTCTTTGCGTTCAGATTGTTTCTGTTCTGAGGCTTCGTGAGATGAGGATCTCACACGGATCTGCTGTTTCCACAGCACTGTCATTAGTCTTTCTGTTTCAGTGCAATCTCAGTCCATCTCGAGACGGCCACAAATTATAAAGTTTTTGTTTTTGAGGGATTACTTCCATGTATTGCACATTCAGCAGTGACATATAGGTATTAGAACTGGTTTAGCCACATGGGCTGTTTCACTGAGGCCCTCTAGTGGCTCCTGCTTGTTTTTTTTATTATATGAAAAAAAAAATTTGAACTTGATAAAAAGTTATACTTTACATGGCAACTTCTTGATTCTGTAATTCTGTTATAGCATTTTTCACAAATAAAGGAATTGTTTAATATATGAATAAAAAGGAAATAAACACTGTGATTAACAGTGCACTCAGATAAAAAAATCCAGGGTTTAGAGAGCGTCGATCTTGTCCAGTGACAGCTGAAATCTCCTGTCAAACTGCACGGGCCGACCGTTAAACCAGTATTACAGTTTATTAGATGTTCATAAATGATATAAATGCATCGACCACTAACCAGTACGTAGAGGTAATCACTCAAAAAGATGAGGAACATGGAAAATGGTCACTGGAGCACTTGAGATGGACTGAGTCAGTGTTTAGTGTCACACACACGCACACTCACGAACCCACACACGCCCTCACACTCATCACTCACACTCACAGCTCACCTCACTCACTTCTCCCTCCACACTCACACCCTCACTTCCACTGCACGATCACTCACCATCGCCTCCCATCCACACTCACACACACACACTCACTCACTCACTCACTCACACTCTCTCTCTCTCTCTCTCACTCACTCACACACACACACACCCTCACTCACTCACACTCTCTCATCACTCACAGCGTCACCTCAACTCACCACGTTATTCACGTCACACACCACACTCACGCAGTCAACCCCACTACCCACCCACACACTCACAACACAACTCATCACGTCCCTCCATGTCAATCCCACGCGCCCACACCACACATCTCACTTCCCTTCTCACTTCACTCCCGTCACTCACTCACACACACCATCCACCAGACACACACACCCACAGCCACTAACACACACACACTCACTCAACTCACTCACTCACTCACTCACTCCTGTCCCACCCACAACACTGGTTATGGGTACATTCCATAGGCGTAATGGTTTTTTTATACTGTACAAACTGTATGTGCTATTGCCTTACACCTAACCCTTACAGGAAACTTTGTGCATTTTTACTTTCTCAAAAAAACTCATTCTGTATGATTTATGAGCTTGTTTCCTCATGGGGACCTCAAAAATGTCCCCACAAGATCAAAATTTAATAGTATTACTATCCTTGTGGGGACATTTGGTCCCCATAACGTGATAAATACCAGGTACACACACGGCGCGCTCACACTTCACTCACTGCACGGGTCACATCCTCTCACACACACACACACATACCAACGCACAGCACGCGCTCACACACTCTCTCACACACACACACACACACACACACACACTCTCACTCACACACACACTCACACACTTGCACATACACACACACTTTATTCACACATTTTATATACTTTATTTGATTCCACATTACAAGTAAAATTTCATTAGGAATCAAATTTTTTGAATGATCCAACAGATTAAAGCAAATCCGCACATTGTTATGGATTATACAGTTCTATCTTTGTATCGCCTGCTTAAAGGCTACTTTGATAGATGTTATCAAACACATAACAAGGAGTGCTGTGCGTAAAATCATGTCAGAAAATTCTCTACATTTACGGCGGCAGTTACGACGGGTGTTGTGTGCGCTGCATAGTGTGAGTGTGTGTGTGTGTGTGTGTGTGTGTGTCTGCTGCAGACGCTTGTGGCGCGTGTCTTTGCCTGTGCATGCGGTCTGCGCGTCGTGTCGTAGCACCTGCATGAGTCTGTGCCTCACCATCACTACCTGCCACTAACCAGCCACATCACTGCAGCTGTTGCCTTGACAACAATCAGCCAATCAGCAGCCTTTCCCAACAGTGTCGCGAGTCTGAGTAGATGAAGTAACCGCTTTCACCGAAGGCCTCTGCGATCTACTTACGATGCTTTTGGGAAACGCAGCTGGGATCAGTTTTTCCTGACGCAGTGGATTGTACTCCTCCCTTCATCACTGAGAGACACACTGGAGCGCTGGATGAGCATCTGTTAGATCAGAGACAGAGAGGAGCTCGACATCCAGTCTAATGAGCATCAGGCATATTTATAAATATACAACGCATGCAGTTACACAACTAGTCAGTAGTCAAGTCTCTTCTGCTCAGCAAGGCTGCATTTATTTGCAATATTAATCTTTTGTAACATTATAAATGTCTTTACTGTCACTTTTGATCAATTTAATGCAGCCTTGATTAATAAAATTATCAAGTATTGTTCTAAAAAAATCTTACTAACTTTTGAATGGTAGTGTATCACGGTTTACACAAAAACATTAAGCAGCAAAAGCAGTTTTCAGCATTGATAATAACAAGAACCATTATCAATTTGAAATAATATTTCTTTTATCTTTCAAAAATAAAAGAAAATCTGAAAATCTTAATTGCAAACTTTTGACACACGTCATTATATTTTGATATATTAGACCCGAAACAGACAGGGATTTGTGATCGGATAGACAGGCAGATAAACAGACAGGCAGAGAGACGGACAGACAGACAGATAAACAGACAGACAGATGGACAGACAGATAGACGGACAGACAGATAAACAGACAGGCAGAGAGACAGACAGACAGACAGAAAACAGACAGACAGACAGACAGACAAACAGACCAGACAGACAGACATGATGATAGATAGACAGACAGACAGATACAGACAGAAAGACAGACAGACAGACAAACAGACAGGCAGAGAGACGGACAGACAGACAGATAAACAGACAGGCAGAGAGACGGACAGACAGACAGACAGACAAACTTTTAAACAGACCTCACGAGAGACGGACATACAATAGACGGACGACAGATAGCCTGACAGACCGATAGACAGACAGAAACAGATAAACAGACAGGAAGAGAGGACAGACAGGTAGCCAGACAGACAGACAACTACAGGCAGAGAGACGGACAGACAGACTATGACGCGGACAGCAGAGACAGACGTCCACGACCAGATAAGCGTGACAGACCGATAACTACAGCACGTATACTATCAAGGACATATGCGCCAGACCTGATCCGACCACAGACATACAGAAAACAGCAGGCAGATAGACTGACAGACAGATAGACAGACAGACAGATAAACAGACAGACAGAGGGACAGACAGACCGACAGATAGACGGAACATACAGATAACAGACAGACGGACAGATATACAAAGAGACTACAGATAGACAGACAGACAATAAACAGCAGACTGACAATAGAACAGAGACGGAACGTACACACACACACACACATACAGATATACAGACAGACAGATAAACAGACAGGCAGAGAGACGGACAGACAGATAGACAGACAGACAGATAACTAGACAGACAGACAGACAGACAGACAGCTAGACGTGACAGACAGATATACGGACGACAGACAGATGACAGACAGGCAGAGAGACGGACCAGACCGATAGACACAGACAGATAGATCGGAGCAGACAGCGCAAGGACTGCCCAGACAGTCTCAACTTCAGGCCGAGAAGACGGACAGGCAGAGAGACGTGACAGACAGATAGACGGACAGACAGATAGACAGACAGACAGATAAACAGACAGGCAGAGAGACGGACAGGCAGAGAGACGGACAGACAGATAAACAGATAGGCAGAGAGACGGACAGACAGATAAACAGACAGTGTCACGGAGAGACGTGACAGGCTATACACGAGAACTCAGACAGATAATCCCAAACAGGGTCGAGAGGGAGCACGGCCAGCACTGATAAACTCGTCACACTGGCCGTAGACTGCGCCGGTGTTCTTAGACATCACTCACAGATAGGAAACAGACAGTCAGACAGACGTGGACAGGCAGAGAGATGGACAGACAGATAGACAGACAGACAGCAGACAGACAGACAGCAGACAGATAAACGGACAGGCATAGGGACAGACAGACAGACCTTGACGGAGCAGACAGATAACAGACTACTACGGACAATAATCACAAAAGTAGACGACATCATCGACAGACATGACAGATCACACAGACCGACGGACAGATAGACCACAGATACGGACAGATAGACATACAGACAGATACACATACTGACGACAGATAGACAAGAGACGGACGTACAAACCGATAAACAGACAGATGACAGACAGACAGATAAACAGTGCAGACAGAGAAACAGACAGGCAGAGAGACGACAGACAGACAACATAAAACAGAACATCTGCAGGCAGACAGGACGGACAGACACAGGACATAGCCTGACAGACAGATAGACAACTCAAGAGACGCACAGGACAATAGACGTACAGACCTTTACCACAGAACAGCAGACGAGACGGACAGACAGATAGACGGACAGGCAGAGAGAAACCGGTACTTACAGAGTAACTGACATACAGAATAGGCCTGACGACAGATAGACAGACAGACAATAAACCGACAGGCAGAGAGACGGACAGGCAGGAGAGACGACCAACGGCGGACAGACGCCAGAGAAACGGACGTCATAGAGACGGACCAGCATAGATAAACAGACGAGGCGAGAGAGCTCTGTCTCAGACAGATCTCCGTCACGGACAGCACCGCCACGGCGCGCGTGTACAGATAAACAGACAGGCAGAGAGACGGACAGGCAGAGAGACGGACAGACAGATAAACAGATAGGCAGAGAGACGGACAGACAGATAAACAGATAGGCAGAGAGACGGACAGACAGATAAACAGATAGGCAGAGAGACGGACAGACAGATAAACAGATAGGCAGAGAGACGGACAGACAGATAAACGGACAGGCAGAGGGACAGACAGACAGACATCATAGACGGCGACAGATAATCAACAGCGGACAGATAGACAAAGAGACGACAGTAGACAGACGACAGATAACAGACAGACGGGACCAGCCTGACATAAGAGAGACGGACCGATCATCAAACAGACAGCAGATAACGACATCGAGAGACGCTGACAACATCTATTAGACAACAGACAGATAACGACAGGCAGAGAGAGCAGGGACAGACGATAGACGGACATACCAGATAAACAGAGAGAACGGACAAACAGGGAGACGGAACAGTAGACCCAGACAGAGACAGACAATAGACACAGAACCTGGACCAGCTATAGAGAAAAGACTTAACAGAGAACGGACGACAGATAGATAGCCCGAGACAGATAAACCGACAGACAGCTCGACAGAACAGATAGATAACGACAGACAGATAAACCGACATGCAGAGAGACGGACACGCCACAGTGTATACGACAGACAGCTAAACTTACAGGCCAGCAGAGACGTATCCTACAGATAACATACAGGCGAGAGACGACAGACAGATAGACGGACAGACAGATAGACAGACATACAGATAAACAGACAGGCAGAGAGACGGACAGACAGACAGACAGAAGATAAACGGACATGGAGGCAGAGAGAACGGACACGACAGATAAACAAACTGCAAGAGCGGCCAGACGATAGACAGACAGACAGATAAACGACCAGGCAAGATACGGACAGAACGACCAATAGAAAACGACAGACAGAGGACGGACGACAGACCCGATAGCAAGAGACGGACAGACAGATAACGGACAGGCAAGGGACAGACATACAGAACGATCGACGACAGACAGATCAACAACAGACGGACAGATAGACCAAATAGAGACAGATAGACATGACTCAGACAGATAAACATACGAGTACAGATAGACTAGAGATACTGACATCCAACGCATAAACAACAATAGACCGACAGACATATAAACGACAGGCAGAGAGATGGCAGACAGATAGACAGACCGATAAACAGACGGATGGACGGACAGACAGACAGATAAACAGACAGAGAGATGGACAGGCAGAGAGACGGACAGACAGACAGACGGACAGACAGATAGACAGATAGACAGACTGATAGACAGACAGGCAGACAGACAGAGACAGACAGACAGACAGAGATGACAGATAGACAAAGAGATGGACAGACAAACAACGAGATGGACCGACAAAGAGACGGACAGATAGATAGAGAGACAGACAGAAAGACAGACCGACGGACATAGAGATAGACAAAGAGATGGACGGATAGACATATAGCACAAAGCGCGGACAAGAGACGACAGACAGACAGAGATAGACCCAAGAGCAGACAGATAGCAAAGTGAGACGGACAGAGAGACTCCCGACAGAGATATAGACAAAGAGACAGACAGTATAAACATAGACTTACTGACAGATAGATAGACAAAGAATACCGACAGAAAACCAGGAGACGGACTTACAGCGAGATAGACCAAGAGACGACAGATAACAGACGGACTGACAAAGTATAGACAAAGAGACAAACGACAAAACGACAGATAGACAGATAGACATAGAGACAGATAGACCAGAGATGACAGATAGCCAAAGAACCGACCAGACAGAACAGAGAAGGACAAAGAGACGGACATTAAAAATAGAGACGGACAGAAGAGACAAAACATGGACCGACAAACAGCGAGACGTACCGACAAAGAGACGGACTATAGATAGAGAGACAGACATATCACCAGAGACGGCTGACCGATAGATAGACAAAGAGACGACCAGAGTATACGGACAGACAGACAGAGATCGAAAGAGATACGGAGACAACAGAGAGACGGACAGATATACAAAAAACAGACGAGATAAAAAGAGATACGGACTGCCAGAGAGAACAGACAGATAGACAAAGAATGACAGTAATACGCTAGCCAAAGAGATGGACAGAAGAGACAAAGAGACGGACCGATAAAAAGAGATATTGACAGACAGAGAGACTGGACAGAAGACCAAGAAACAGACAGATAACCGAGTGAGACGGACAGACAAAGAGACGGAGGAAAGACAGACGACAGACATAGAGACTGACAGACAGCGCGACGGACAGATAGACAGAAGACGGACAGACAGATAAACAGAGATACGTACTAACGAAGAGATAGACAAAGAGACAGTACCAGACATATAGACGAGAGACAAAGAGACGGACATACATACAGCTGAGACGGGACAGAAGACAAGAACAGACAGACAGATAGACAGAGAGAACGGACAGATGACAAGAGACAGACAGACCTATAGACAAGATACGGACAGATTGAAAAAAGGACAAAGAGACAGACAGAACAGATGACAAAGAGACGGACAAATTGACAAAGCAGACCGGACAGAGCATACAAGACAGAGTAGACTGACAGATAGACAAAGAGACTCCACAGACAACAGAGAGACAGACAGATAGACGATAGAGACGACAGATATACAAAGAGACGGACAGACAGACAGATGACAGAGAGACGGACAGCGACAAAGAGACGACAGACAGACAGACAGAGAGACGGACAGATAGACACACAGAGACGGACCAGATAGACGGATGGACAGATAGATAGATAGATGGACAGATGGACAGACAGATAAACAGACAGACAGAGAGACATACGGATAGACAGAGAACGGACAGAAGACAAATAGATGGACCGAAAAACAGACAGAGAGACAGACAGACTGACAGAGAGACAGACAGATAGACAAAGAGACGGACAGACAGACAAAGAGACGGACAGATAGACAAAGAGACAGACAGACAGACAGAAAGACGGACGAACAGACAGACAGACAGACAGACAGCATAGAACAAAGAGACGGACAGATAGATAAAGAGACCGACAGACAGCAGAGAGACGGGCAGATAACAAAGAACCGACAGAAACAGACAGGAGACAAAGAGAACGGACAGCAGACCGTGAGACGTACATATAGACAAAGGGTAGGGGGGGGGTAAATGACGAGACAGAGGGCAGAGGATACAAGCCGATGATCGGAGTCAATCGGAGATGACGACAAAGTGACTGTACAGAAACAGAGAACAGAGAGAAACTACAGGACATAGAGATGGCCAGATAGACACTATAACAAAATACAGAACTGAGTTGCCTCACATGTCTGCTATAAGAGAGGCCGACACAGACAGATATCAGCCAACAAAAGCAGCAGAGCGAGTCCAAGTCGCGAGAACAGAGACTGTGTTCACTGTGCTCACAGAAAGAGCTGGAAACAGAGGAACATTTCTTACTGCACTGTGATTACTATCACAACATTAGAGCTGCATATTTCCCCAAATTCCTACAAATTAAACCACATTTTATGGCATTACCAAATGCAGAAAAATTAAGTCACATTTAAGGGGAAGATTCCAAAATGATCCCCCTCCCACATGCCTCAAGATATCATAATCCTGTCACAACACACTTGACAACAAAACATAACAACGTCAACGTCAGCCATGGACAACAACGAAGCAAGTAGCATTTCCTTACATGGACTGTTGGCAAAGTTTTTTTTTTTTTTATTTCCCTTTTAACAATGTACTTTAAACATTATTTTCTTCGTTTCTTCCTCTCTCTTCTTCTTTCTTCTGTCTCTTTCTTTTCTTCTTATTCTTCTTTGTGGAAAAAAAAAAAGTAAGCTGTTACTTCTATCTTACACTTAATTATGTTACATATCTATTCTTGTTTTTGTATATCTCATTGTTTATATTTTATATTTTTCTCCTTATGTCGTCGTAGGACAATTGGTTTGGCAATACTGTGCAAGTCATGCCAATAAAGCTCATTTGAATTGACAATAAATGTAATTGATAGAACAAAGAGAATATGGATGGAAGGAAGACGTACAGACGAAGAGACGACGGACGATAGACAGACAGACATTACGACAGATCAGAGATAGATGTACGTGACAGAGGACCGGACAGACGCACAAGACAGAGAAAAGGACAGACAGAGAATACAACAGAAACAGACAACAAGACGACCCGACAGACAGAGAGAATGACCGACCAGACATGACAGAAACAAAGAGATGAAGGAACATCAGACAGAGAGACGGAAACAGTACAGACAGACAGAGATAAAAGGACCAGACAGAGAGTACAGACAGACCAGACAAGACAGAGAGACACGGACAGACAGACAGAATCAGAACACGAGAGCCGGACAGATAGACAGACAAAAAAAAGATAGGATGTGTACTGTACAGAGAGACACGTACGACAGACAGAACCGACATGAACGACCGAGAGAGGACCAATAGACAGAGAGACGACGACGGTCAGAGAGAAGGACAGACATAGAGACGGACGTAATAGCCAAGAAGACTGTAAACTAGAACAGACAAGAGAGAAAAGTACATACCGATTAGTAGACCAAGAGAAAACGGACGGTACAGACATACCGAGAATAACAGAGAGGATGATGGACAGACATAACAGATTAAATAAGCTGTTGGAGTAGGTTATAACCACAGACCCAGACAGATTAAATAACATCAGAACGGTGGCGAGAGAGAACTGTACCGAGGCCTACTTACGTTGTTTGAATCTTAAAAGCCGCATTAAAATGGTTGTGTGCCTTGGGGTCCCAATTCCTCCCCCTCAATGGCGCGGCCCGTCCTCCTTCTCAGCTCCTCCTCCCGCATCTAGCCCTCACGTTCTCTCTTCAAAAAAACAGCAGCCTTCATAAAAGTGCCATCAAGAAGGTTTTCCCTGCATCGCCCTCCTTCCCCTCTTATTCTTCCTTCTTCCACTTCTTAACAACCTTCAGGCGGAAGGTCCTGCGCGCCCGCTGTTCGTTCTCGGGTTGTTTTGGGTGTTTCGGTCTGGTGTCTGTTTCGTTTCCTCCCGTCTGGAGGAAACGTTGCGGTGTTCCTATTACCCCGTTGTCGTGGTTCTGGTGGGGCTGTCCTCCCAACCTTATCCCGCTTCTTCGTTAGGCGACGTTTCTCTGAGGCGCGTTTCTGTGGTATCCGCCCATTACCTATTGTTACGCCACCTAACCCTTTTTAGGGGGGGTGGGGGAGGCGGGGGGATAGTCATAACAAGCATGGACATGGTCCCCCTCGCTTCTCTAGCTCCTCCTCCCCCCTGTCGTAGGGGGGTTCGCTATAATCGTAGATACTCCTGATCTGCTCTGTCTCTTTCTTTCTTTTTTTTGTTTTTCTCTGCTTGTCTCTCGTTCTTCTCTCTACTTCTTTTGCTCTTTCTCTCTTTCTCTGCCTGCTTTCTTCTTTTTCTTTCTCTTCGTGGTATCATTTGACCATTGTGCACTATTGCTTACGTGTACTTAAGTCTTTGGGGCGTTCGTCTTCTTTCGATGCCCTCACTCAAAAAATCTGTGTGTCTCTTCATTCATTATCTTTTACCTCCTTCCTTCTCACATCCTGGTGCAATATATGGTTCTTATAATCCCTCCTTCCGATATATCATCTATTACTTATACTTTTCTACTTTCTTCTCATCTCTTTCACATCTTCTTGTGATTTTCCACCTTTGGTCCAAAATCAAACAAACTCAAAAATGACAGCTCTTGTCCTCCGAGCCGTTTTCCTTTCGCTCCCCAGATAAGTGAACTTCTTCTGGCTGATGATGTCCGTACTTTCAGACTGAACTCTGTTCATTCTGCAGATTTGATGGTTTTTGCTCTTTTTGCCGTCTGTGGGTTTGAGCAGCTTCTGCTGGCGAGCAATCATTGCTGTTTCACAGATACTTTTTTTGTGTAATATATGATAAATGATGATTTCATGTTGCTTGAGGACGTATGTGATGCATCCAAAACCGACAAACGTCACAGGCGCTTTCTCTTTAGGCGACGTGTTTTATCTCTCGTGCTCCAGTGTCAAAGTTGTGTTTACAGTGTTCACAGTAACGCTAGCGATGATAACTCGGGTTCTGTAAATTATATCAAATAACTTATGGAGCTCTGTTTTTCCAAGCTTGTTTCTTCCGCCATGGATAGAGAAAATAAAAGTATCGTGACTTTTTATCTCACAATCCTGACTTTATGTGAGATATAAACTCAAGAGTTGCAAAATATAAACTCAGAATTGCGAACAAACTTAGAATTGTGAGATAAAAAGTCGCAAGTACCTTTTTTTCTTCTTGTTTTATTGTGTGGTGGAAACGGGCTTCTGTAAGTTTCGTCTCTTTTGCTCTCGTTTGTGTTTAGCATCAGTGGGAAAAAAGAAAGACAGACTCTGTTTGCTCCTGGATCCAAATCCACATATTTCACCTGCGAAGGGAACAATCTTCAGCTGTCAGTATTCAGAGACAGAACATTTCAGACATTCGTTGACTCGGTCCGAGAGAACATGAGGTTTGGTCACGGCTGATGGAGGGAACAGTGTTTTTCTAAATGATTCTGCTGCAGTAAATGGTTTCATTGAGCTTGTTGAATGTGTTGAAGGCCAAACGCAGAGACATTTAAAACAATCACGCTCCATGAAAAGCCTTAAAGACGCGTCCCAGCAGCTGACGTTATTATATCACTGAATGTTTGGGTCCTGGGTCCCCCCCCGCGCGGCGCGTGGTGTTTTTTTGTTTTTCAGTGCATGTGTCACATGACGCTTGTGCTGCAGGCCTCATTTATTCCCCATTTTCACTAATGATGATAGTTTGCTTCATTCCAAACACACACATGATGATGATGATGATGCTGCAGTACAAAACGAACAAATGTTGCTCTTAATAACCGACGTGTTTATGCCGTGTGTCGTGGATTGCTGCATATTTATTGATAGTTTATCTTTGTTTTAATCCGAGCGTTTGTGTTCACTATCATAGCGAGTAGATCTACCAATGAATATATATATGAACATATTACTCCACTGCATTGTGACGTTTGTTGACATTCTCAATAAAGGTTTATTTCTGAAGTTTCTCATCGTTCTGTATCAGTGTATGTTTAATAATGATGATCTGTTTCTATATTGAGATCACGTGCTTTGAATGTTATTTAATAAATGATGAAACCGTTTAATAATGTGTATTTGAGTAGTCTTGTTTTTTTGCATGACTTTGTTCTAACATCAGTTGATGACGTGTTTTTTAATAGTCGGGTCACTTTTATTTGTATAGCGCTTTATACAATACTGGTTGTGTCAAAGCAGCTTTACAGAGTCTAACAGGAAAATCGTTTGTCAATAATGCAAGAGTCATTTTTCAGCTACGTCCAGTGTCATTGGTGATTCAGTGATGCATCATCCAGTTCAGCTCTCTTCCAGTCGTGTCTGTGCATTAAGTCAAGCGTCCATAACTAAGCAAGCCAAAGGAACCAAAACGCCATCGCTGACAGAAATGGAGAAAAAACCTTTGGAGAAAGCAGGCTCAGTCGGGGGCCAGTTCTCGTCTGGCCAGATGAAACCAGCATGGCGTGGTTTAATTCCAGGCTGCAGCACAGGTCAGATTGAGCAGAGGACTCGTCTGGTTCCCGTGGGCCATCGAGGTGATGAGGTATTCGCAGGGGATCTGTCTCCGGGGCGCATCTAGTTGACGTGGTCTCCGCTGACACTCAGGGCTGTAGAGGGCAAGATGTCAGGAGAAGACTCGTCGGCCGTCGGCACGTACAGTGATGAGGTGATTTTAGTGGCGTGAGCTGGTGTGTCGTGTTAAAGGGTTCGTTCACCCAAACATGATCATCCGGTCGTTGTTTACTCAGTACAAACCTGTATGACTTTCCTTCTTCAGTGGAATGTAAAATAAGATATTTTGAAGAATGCTGGGAACCGAACTGTTTTGGTTCCCATTGACTTCCAGTGTATTTCAGAAGCTGTTCAGTGGGAACCGAACTGTCTGGTTTATTTTTTTTGGGTGGACTGTTCCTTTACAGCAGTGATGGTTGCTCACATGATCCTGTTCCATGAGAACACACTGATTCCACAAGCTGATTTGTGTGTGTGTTGTGCAGTGCATGGAGTGTGTGTGCGTAAGTGTGTGTGTGTGTATGTGTGTGTGTGTGTGTGCTTTGTGCAGCATTATTGAGTATGTGTGTGTGTGGTGTGGTTGGTTCAGTATATTGAGTGTTGTGTGTGGGTGTGTGTTGTTCAGTATATTGAGTGTGTGTGTGTGTGTGTGTTGTTCAGTATATTGTGTGTGTGTGTGTGTTGTTCAGTATATTGAGTGTGTGTGTGTTGTTCAGTATATTGAGTGTGTGTGTGTGTTGTTCAGTATATTGAGTGTGTGTGTGTGTTGTTCAGTATATTGAGTGTGTGTGTGTGTTGTTCAGTATATTGAGTGTGTGTGTGTGTTGTTCAGTATATTGAGTGTGTGTGTGTGTTGTTCAGTATATTGAGTGTGTGTGTGTGTTGTTCAGTATATTGAGTGTGTGTGTGTGTTGTTCAGTATATTGAGTGTGTGTGTGTGTTGTTCAGTATATTGAGTGTGTGTGTGTGTTGTTCAGTATATTGAGTGTGTGTGTGTGTTGTTCAGTATATTGAGTGTGTGTGTGTTGTTCAGTATATTGAGTGAGTGTGTGTGTGTGTGTGAGAAAAATACCTGAGTGTGTGTGTGTGTGTGTGTATTCTGCAGTGTGTGTGTTCTGGTGTGTTTTTCATATATTGATTCTTGTGTTTGGGTTCATATCTTGTGTGTGTGTGTGTTTGTTCAGTAGATGAGTGTGTTGTGTGTGTGTGTGTGTTGTTTCAGCTATATGGAGTGTGGGTGTGTGTCTATCTTGGTTTCACTTTCTGTGTGTTCTTCAGTATATGGAGTGTGTGTGTGTGTGCTGTGTGTTTTTTCAATATATTTGCTGAGTGTGTTTGTGTGTGTGTTGTTCGAGTATATTGCTACTGTGTGTGTGTTTGTTCAGCTGTATATTGAGTTCATGCGTGATCGCTTGGCAAGGTGGTGTTGGTTCATTCTATTTGAGTGTGTGTGTGTTGTTTGCAGGCCTATTCGCCAGTGTGGTGTGTGTGTCTGTTCAGAATATTATTTGATCTGTGTGTGTGGTTGTTCAGGTATACTTGAGTGTGTGCTTGGTGTTGTGTTGTTCCGTATATTGAGTTGTGTGGCTTCTCTGTGTGTGTTGTTCAGTTAGTGAGTGTTGTGTGTGTTTGTTCAGTTATATTGAGATGTGGTGTTTGTTCAGTATTGAGTTTGTGTGTGTTTCAGTATATTGCGTGTGTGTGGTTGTTGTTCAGTAATTGAGTGTGTGTTGTGTTGTTCAGTAATATTGAGTGTGTGTGGTGTTCAGTATATTGGTGTGTGTTTTTGTTCAGTAGATTGGAGTGTGGTGTTGTGTTGTTCAGTATATGATGTGTTGTGTGTGTCAGTATATTGATGTAGTGTGTTGTTGTGTGTGTTCAGTATATGAGGCGGGGTATTGTGTGCATGGGTCGTGTGGGTGTGTCAGTTACTATTGTGTCTTGTGGTGTGTGGCATGTGATTTCAGCATCTTGATGACGTGTGTGTGGTGTGTTGTGCATTATGAGGGTGTGTGTGTGTGGTGTGTGTGTGTGTGTGTGTGTTGTGTGTGTGTGTGTGCGTGTGTGTTGTGTGTGTGTGTGTTGTTCATTACTATTGAGTGGTGTGTTGTGTGTGTGGGGGTTGTTCAGATATTGCGTGTGTGTGTGTGTTGTTCAGTATATGTGTGAGTGTGTGTTGTGTGGGTGGTGTGTTTGTTGTTGTTTCCGTAAATATGGTGTTTGTGTGTGTGTGTGTTTTTTTTGTTTGTGTGTGTGTGTGTGTGATTGAGTGAGTGTTTGTGTGTGTGTGTGTGTTGTTTTCAGTTTTGAGTGGTGGTGTGTTTTGTTCAGTATATTGAGTGTGTGTGTGTGTTGTGCAGTATATTGAGTGAGTGTGTGTGTGTGTGTGTGTGTGTGTGTGTGTGTGTGTGTGTGTGTGTGCAGGCTGCAGTGTGTTCTGCAGCGCATCACTCTATCGGCGTCTCGAGATGTGCTCGCGCAAGCACAGTGGATTTGCTGGTGAAAAAACTCCAATTAAACGCACCTCCAGACACACACAACAAGTATGAGAACACACACTTTATTTGGAATATTATTTATTATTTTTAGTATTCTGCGTAATTGTTTTGGTAGTATTTATTAGTTTTGTATTGTTGTAATTTGTATCTCATGTTACTTTAGTTAATAAAATAGTTTTTTATTTTGCTTTAGTCTTTGTTCAACTTAAAGTTTGAGTGATGAAGTAAATGAGTTTAGATGAGTTCTGTTGACGACAGATGAACACAAACCCTGAAAGAAAACATTTCGCTTTTGTAAAAGTTGTACAGATTTGATAGACTAATGTTCTTCTGCTGTACATGAACATGCATTTGAGTTATTCTTTGAAGACGTTCTGCATCTTCTGCTCTTTGGCTGTCAGATATTAGATTTGTGTTTTTCTCTGCAGAATGAAACGCGCCGCTTCACTCAGCGTGCTGAACAAGACGGGCGACGAGTCCTTCCAGGTAACTAAGATCACTCCAGCGGTCGTCTTGCAATTTTATCTAAAAATATAAGATATAAACTCAAAATTGAGAGGAAAAAGGAAAAGCTGTGAGACATAAAGTTGCAGTTATGTTTATGTATTTAATTCTGTGATGTAAACGAGTTTCCATATTAATGTGACGGATATCCAAGAGGAAATTCAATAAGAGCAGCTGGAGTTTATCCACGCGCAGATGATGTGAAGTGTTCAGATCAGCTTTGTTTAGTGACAAGAAGAGTCACGATTATGACTCGATTATACGATTATAATTCTTAGAATCATTCACAGTAACACCAGGAACATGAGTTCAGGGAGTGAGTCTGAAGATGCTTTCCTCACCTTCTTCTCTCGGTTTTGTTCTGGTGTTCAGAATCTGGGCGGCCGGCGGCTGAGAGACAGTCGAGGATTGAGCTCCAGTAATGTGGATCTGTACAGCAGCAGTTAAACCAGTCCCGAGCGGCTGTTACCTGATAAAGCCATCAAATACGCCCTCGTCAGGGACGCACATGAGGGATTAGGAGTAGATGGTGTCTTCTGGGTGAAAGGGAACTTCTGCTGCTGCTTTACTGTGCTCACACTCTATATATGTAGTGTATGTTGACGTGGACGCGTCTGTTACAGAGACGATCGAAGCAAACGCTGCAGCTGTTCCTGGTGAGCTTCTGCAGCTGCTCGTCTTCAGAGCTCATTTATGGGTCTGTTTCTCTCTGAGGGAAGGATTTCTTTCTTTTCATCTGGGTTTGGGTTCATAGTGGATTTTGAAACTCATTAAGAAAAAATAGAATTGAAGAGAACTTGCTGTGCTGAAATAATGAAGATCACATAATGATCAGCACACACACGCACACGCACACTCGTTTCACACACACTCAATATACTGCACAACACACACACACACACACTCACACTCAATATACTGAACAACACACACACTCTCACACACACACTCACACTCAATATACTGCACACCACTTCACACTCTCACACACACACTCACACTCAATATACTGCACAACACACACACACACACACTCTCACACACACACTCACACTCAATATACTGCACAACACACTCACTTACTCACTCTCACACACAACACTCACACTCATAGACTGCACACACACACACACTCTCACACACACACTCACACTCAATATACTGCACCACCACCACACACACTCCACTCAATAACTGTCACCCCACACACCTCACACAACCACACTCCCTCAATAGACTGCCCACACACACCCTCTTCCACCACACTCACATTACTCAATATACTGCACAACCACACACACACACACTCTCACACACACACTCACACTCAATATACTGCACAACACACACACACACACACTCACACACACACTCACACTCAATATCAACGCACAACACTCCTCACCGGCTCCCCTCACTCTCTCTCTCTCTCACACACACACACACACACACACACACTCACTCACACGAATAAACCGAGCATCACTCACTCAACTCGACACTCACTCACTCCACGCTCACCAACACACACCCACACAACGCCCATCTCTCCTCTCAGCACACACCTCACAGCACTCACTCACACACACACACCACCCCCCCACCCACTCTCGCTCGCTCGAACCTAGCCTCCCCACTCACTTCAACAGTCACCACAACCACACACACACACACCCACACACGCCCACTCTCTCTCTCTCACACACACGCACACACACTCACACACGCACACTCTCCTCGGTGCGGTCGGGCGGTCAGAAAGCACACCACATGTCGTCCTCTCACATCCGCACCTACGGCTCTTTCTCGCCACGTCTATACCTCAGTCAACCGTCCTTGGCTCCACTGCACGCACACGCTCTCGCGCGCACACCCGACACACTCTCCGCTCTCACACCTCTCTCTTCCGATCGTGTCTGGCTCACAACCCACAGCCACACACCGCACACACGCACACGGCCGCTCGCCGCCGGCACACACACGCAACGCACTCACCGCCTCACAGCCCACCACAGCACACTCTCTCTCTCTCACACACACGCACACACACACACACACACACACTCCCAGACGGGGCCGGGCCTTGGAAGGCTCAGACTGATGCTGCGTCTCTTAAAGGTCAATATATGGTGAATATTCAGCTCACTGTATAAAGCGCAGAGCAGATGTCAGATTATATCTACAGAAATGACATAACTGGGTCACAATCTATAAATGCTGCAAGATTACGTATAAAACCACTGATTTCTGTTACCTTCAATCATATTTTCCTGTTTCTTTACAACAGGGACTCACTTCATTTGAGGAGTCCCTGATTTCACTGCGTGCAAGTCTTAATATTGTCATGGTATCAGGGTTTTTCTTTTTTTAAATATATTTTTGAGTAAATGGGTTATTGCATGAATATTATCTGTATATCAGCTCATTCAGGTTTATCTGTATTAATGCTGTCGGTTTCCAGTCGAGAGCTTGAATGATGAAACGTCGAGTGCAAAATCATTACAGGACCGTTATGAATGTGATTATGGATTATGGATTATGTGGTGGTGTAAATATGATCCTCTCAGGTTGTAAATGTAGGAAAAGAAGCACTGAGAGCTCTTGAGGAGGTCGTCAGTGTGGATTTTACCTGCAGTAAACTCTGTTACCATCAAAGCCATTTATTTCTGCCCAGATGTGTTGAGAAAATCATGTTAATAAATTGTGACAATTTTTACACCCCTGTCAAAGATCGTTGCTTTATTTAAAGATGTGTCATTGTAAAATGAAAGTCTGTGGCTGGTCATGATGGCAGCTGCTACTGCAATGAATATTCACCCAGAAATGTAAATATCCTCACCCTCAGGTCATCAGAGATCAGGATGAGTGTGTGTCTTCATCAGGTTTGGAGAAATGTAGCACTGCCATCTTGGTCCCTCAGCATGGCTTCTCTCAGTTATGGGTGCCGTCACAATGAGAGCTGATAAAAACATCACAATAATCCACAGCACTCGTCCATCAGTTAACATCTGGAGAAGACAAAACTGTGTTTGTAAGAAATTGTGACTTTTCCCCTCAAATCTGTTCTGATGAGATAATGTAGTAGTCTCTGATATTGGCAGGAACACGTCATAGCGTCTCTACTAAACGCTACACAAAACACAACAAACCCAAAACACGCCATAACAAGCCACTGCTGACTTGACATATCGTCGCTTCTTAATTGAAAGAGGTCAAGCAACAGGTTCATGAGTTCATCACATTTCACAGAAAGCTTCTGGACGTGATTATTATACGAGTCAGACACCGCAGTGAGCTGCTGTTTCTGTCTCTTCTGAGGAAGATTCATTCATTTGTTTTGTACACATTGTTTTAATGTTCATGTGATGGTGCATCTTTCTTTGATCTGTGATTAAAATGCAGAATGCAGCGGGTCCCCCAATGTTCATGGCATGGTTACGGCCCTTGATTTATCTGTGACCCTGCAGCACAGAAGCAGTGTTGAGATTTCTCTGGGGATATTTAGCAATATCCACATACAGTGTATGGGTCACAATTATACATTTTTCTTTTATGCCAAAAATCATTATGATATTAAGTAAAGATCATGTTCTATGAAGATATTTTGTAAATGTATTTCCGTAAATATATCAAAACTTAATGTTGGATTAGTAATATGCATTGCTAAGAACTTGGTATCCCGCAGGTCATTTGAACAACTTTAAAAGCGATTTTCTTAATATTTAGATTTTTTTGCATCCTCAGATTCCAGATTTACAAATATTGTGCTATCCTAACAAACCATACATCAATGGAGAGCTCATTTATTCAGCTTTCATATAAATCTCAGTTTTGAAAAATTGACCCTTAAGACTGGTTTAGTGCTCCAGGGTCACATGTTTATTATTTCAGCAGCATGTATTTTGCCCGGCTAACATTCAACAATGAACGCAGTGCTATTATAATCTGTTCAGGGACAGACTGGAATGGAGAGAAGCAGAGCCGATATTATAAAATCTGTGGTTTGATAATTAATCACCAATTAAAGACCACTCTTGGAGCAAAGCCTGCGCTGGCACCCGACGGTACAGTAATACATGTATTGCTCATGTTAGTAACACATTAACTAATGGAACCTTATTGTAAGGTGCAACCTTTTTTTTTTTTTTTTTGTTGGGGGTAATTGCGAAAATCGCACCTCTTCTGTGGGTTAATATTATTTGCTGTTGATCTGTACTCCGTGAAGTCGAGCAGCAGAAGTCACGAGGCAGAGCAGATATTACTCGCCGGTTTGCGTCACTGCTTCTAACACCGGGCGTTCATTCTTCGCTGGGTTCCGGTGAAGCGTCTCGGTGTTTCGCGGCTCTGCCAGCGGGATGCAGCATTGGACGCGTTTCCCGGAGTGCGCGGAGCGCTGAAACCGGAAGCACCGGAGAGAGAGAAGCGGGCGAGCCCGGGACCGAGTACAGTGACCCGCAGCTCCCGACGGACTACAGACGATCCGCTGAGCTGCGCTGCGCCGACACTCTAACCGGAGTCCAGCTCCCACCGCACCGCACCGCACCGCACCGGCGACTCTACCGCCACCGCGCTCTCCCCGCGACGCTTCAGCTCCGCTCGCTAATCCTCGCTCTTTGAGAACGCGTTCGACCTGCGCGTCCCGCGGAAGACATGGACGGGTCACCGGGGACCGACACCGACACCGGAAGACGAAGATGCGCCGGTCTGCTGGCCATCATCTTCATCATGTGTCTCGAAGGTAAGGCTGTGGCGGAGTCCCCGGGCTCGCGGCTGGAAAGCGAAAGCGCTGGAGGTCAGGTGTGAGGTGTCAGGAGTTATGCCCCGTACAGCCGCTGAATGCGTGATTTATCTCCAGCATATACTCAGACTGTGTGTGTACAGCTTCGTGTCTCCTGAAAGCAGATTCATATCGATCAGATATCAGTGATCAGATGTGATTGAGCCTCAGAAGAATCACATCATCACATGTGCCTCGCGGTGATCCACTGCTTTTACTGTGTTTGTGATGACTGGAGCTTCCAGAGCAGAGAGAGTACACACACACACACACACACACAATCACCACACACACACACACACACGCTCTCTGACTCTCTCACACACACAAACACACCGCTCTCTGACTCTCTCACACACACACTCTCACCACTCTCTCCTCTCTCTCTCTCCTTCTCACACACACACACACACGCGCACACCTCCTCATTCTCTCTCACATCACACACAATTAGGACACGCCTCTGACTCTCTCTCCACACACACACACCCACCTCTCTGACTCTTCCTCACACCACACACGAGAGGGGGGGGAGCACCACACACCTCGGTCTCGGGTTACTCTCGGCTCGTCACGGACCACACACACACACATCTCTCCCTCTCTCTCACACACACACCCACACACACACAGGCAACGCGCTCTCACGCTCACTCACCTCACAGACACGGTCGCGTCACTCCTCACACACCACCCACACTAAGTTTCACACTCTCTCTCTCTCTCTCCTCATCTCTCTCTCTCTCCCACCACACACACACAAACACACACAACGACACACCTCTCACTCTCCTTCACACTCACAGTGGCTCTACGGGGACTCGTACGACACACACTCACACAAACACACTCGCTCCTCACTCTCACTCCACAACTCCCACACCAGCATCCATCTCATCTCTCACACACAGAATCACACACACTCAAACTCTCTCTCGTCTCTCCTCTCTCTCTCCCACATACAACATACACACCAAACACCCACACTCATCTCAACTCACACTTGGAGCTCTCTCAACAGCACCACCCACACCACCGCTCTCACTCTCACTCACCCTCACAACACTCTCTCACTCTCTCATACACACACACACTCACACCCTCTCTCTCTCTCTCTCTCTCTCTCACACACCCCCACACACACACACACACAACACAACACACTCTCTCTCTCTCTCTCTCTCTCTTCTCTCTCTCTCTCTCTTCTCTTCTCTCTCTCACACACACACCAATTAACACACACACAGTGCACACCCTCTCCTCTCACTCTCACTCACACTACACTCTCACACACACCCACCCTCTCCTCACACACCCCTTTCTCACAACGCTCTCACTCTACGCTGCTCACTCTCTCACCCTCCCACCCTAGCGCGCCTCACTCTTCACACCCTCTCTCTCTCTCCTCTCTCTCTCTCTCACACACACACACACCCCGAACTCGGTTTTGATACACACGCTCACTATGAAGCTATTCTCGAGCTCACACTCACAACTCTCTCTCGCTCTCTCTCATCTCTCACAACCACACACACACCACACGACATACCACGCGCTCACTCTCACACACTCACAAGACACACAAACGCACTCTCTCTCTCTCCCACACGCACTCTCTCTCTCTCACACAATCACGGTGCTCTCTCCTCACTCACCGCACACTCTCACTCTCTCTCACAACCCTCTCACACACACACAACTACACACACACCAACATCATCTCTCTGCTCTGGCTCACACCCAACACAAACACCCTCTCTACTCCTATCTCTCTGCAACACACACCCACACACACACACACCACGCGCTCTGCCTCACAGCGCACACACTCACACACCTCTCTCACTCTCGCTTCTCTCCACCACTGTCACACACTCACGCTCATCGGTCTCTCTCTCTTCCTGCTCCCTCTCCGACAACACACACACCACATCTCTCACCCACACTCACACTCTCACACTCACACACACACACCACCACACACACACGCGCTCTCACTCTCACTCACACTCACACACCTCTTCACTCTCCTCCATTCACACACACACACACCACTCACACTCTTCCAATTCCTCTCCATCTCATCTTCCTCTCTCCACTACACACAATACCCCCAGCGACACTGACAACACACTCACTCTCCACTCACCCTCACAACAGGACTCCTCCTCACACACACACACACACAGCACCGCGCTCACTCACTCCACCTCACAACTCACACACATCTCTCACTCTCTCACACAACATAAGCACACACTCACGCACTCTCTCGCCTCCACTCTCTTCTCTCTCTCACAAACATCCATCACGCTCTCCCCACACTCACACACTCCTCTCTCTCTCTCTCTCTTCTCTCTCTCTCTCTTCTCTTCTCACAGATCACACACACACACAACCACTCTCACTCTCACTCCTCACGCACCTCACAAACTCTCTCACACACACCACACACTCTCGTCTTAATTCTCTCTCTCTCACACACACACTTTCTCACGCGCTCACTCTCACGCGCTCACTCTCTCACTCTCACACACATCTCTGGCCTTACACGCGCTCACTCCATCTCCACGACATCCTCTCTCTCTCACATTCTCTCACACACACAACACACAGTAAGCAACCGCATCTCCTCTCTCCACTCCACATCTCTCTCTCTCTCTCTCTCTCACACACACCACACACACACACCCACACGCGCTCCTCTCCACACTCACACACACACGCCTCACTCACTCCCTCACACACACGCCTCTCTCTCTCCCATCACACACACTGCTCTCTCTCACTCACACCGACACTCTCACTCTCTCTCACCACCCTCCTCCCACACCAGGCAACACCACACACAGAACTCTCTCGATGCTCTCTCACACACACACACACACACGAGCATGAAGGCGATGCAATGGAAAATCACACAGTAATAAAAAAGCAGGCAATCAAATACAGTGCAGTGGTGAATATAGACCGACTCCATGAGCAAACCTGCTTGCTGTCTCAGGCTGGTTTAAAGCTTAGAAAGGAAAGTAAATCAAGGCTTTTGAGTCTTTTGGCTCCATGTTGTTTCTGGTCGATCAGCATGATGAACACTCATTACTGCATGCTGTGTTCAGCTCATACTGTAGAGACCTGCTGTATAAAACCTCTTCCTTTGATTATCCTCCTGTAAAAAAGCATTGTCATGGATCCTGAACGCTATAATTGTTAGAAGGGTTATGATTAAAAGGATGTCATGACTGCATCCCTGGGCTTTATTACATTTATTCTGTTAAATGAATCAGACCTGTGTGTGGGTGTGTGGGTGTGTGTGTGTGGTGTGTGGGTGTGAGACTGTGTGTGTGTGTGTGTGAGAGTGTGTCTGTGTGTGTGTGTGTGTGTGTGTGTGTGTGAGAGTGTGTCTGTGTGGATTTGTGTGGTGTTGTGTGATGTGAGAGAGTGAAACGGAGTTTTATTGAAAGTGCAAATCGCTTAAACGGTTTGAAGAGCTTGAGTTTTAGAATAACCTCTCACTGGATTCGTCATTTTGCTCAAGGAATTTAATGTGTTTTGAGTTGGTGACCAATAGAGTTCATAAGAGCACTGTTTCTCATGCTCATCGAATATATGCTGCGTCCTGGCCACAGTACAAACAAACCTGCATCACAGAGACGCGCGCCTCCTGTCCGGTCTTCCTCTCCTCGTTTAATAAGACCGATGTTGATCGCAATGGGAGCAGTTTTGTATTATTGTAATGTAATCTCGCTGTTCTTGAGGTTGTGAAGTTCATATTTGTGGCTCACATGTGACCTCCCCTCCTGCCGTGAGGCCAGCCGCTCCTGTGACTCTCTGATTAAAACTCACAGCGTGGATCATTTGAAAACAGAGGAGGCAGGGAAGAAGCAGCCGGCCGTGCCATTGCATAATCAGACTGTAGTGAGATCTGGAGGAGGAGGAGGAGGAGGAGGAGGAGGAGGTGGTGTGTGAAACCACACGCTTCACTCTCATATGCATTAGACTCAGTCTGACGGGTTTGGCCATGAAATGTAAATCCATGATCTATTTTCTAAATGCATTGCTTTATTGGCATGGTAAATATTTTTACATTCATTACCAAATATTGCTGAAGCATTTGCTGCATTGCTGCCTGGATTTAAAACCGTGCAAAACAACAAAGAAGCAGTAGTTGGAAGTGTAAATGCTCCATTTCAGCATGATTTATTCAAACAGAGACGCATCCAATCAATCCGTCAGGATCCTGCCCTCGTTGCTCATTGAATCTTCCATCTGTGAGTGTCACTGCAGAAGCGAGCAGCGTGTCATGTCGACTGAAGGCTGTGGTGTGAACCGTGACTTCTCTCACTTTCTGTGTGTTTCCCAGAGAGCTGCACGTGTGTTTATGATGTGCTTGGATCTGCTGGCTCGTGAGCTGTACTCATGAGTCAGTGTGTAGAGTACCAGTCTTCAGTACTAACCCAGCGAACAAAAATATAAGAATGCTTTGTTAACGTTAACAACAAGCCGTGAAAATACTATTTCCGAATTGTCTTTGAAAGTTCAACGCATCCAGGTTTTAAAAACATTTTTTGTTGGTTATGTGAATGTTAATGGAACTCTCCGTTTCATAATTTTCCAAACATAAAGAGAATGTTGCATTTCTGAAAAAACGCTCCGGGAATGATGTTCAGATGTTTTTGTGCTTTGAGAACTTTATTACAGATCACTTTGGACAAATGTTCTAATATGTTCTTAACTTTAAGAGCATTGTTAATGTACATAAAGAAGCGCTCCGCTGGGTGTGTGTGTCTTCTGAAGGTTTCTCGTGCTCTCTTCTGTAAGTCTCGGGCTGTCATCGAGCAGCTCAGTAATTCACGTCATATCTCGGGTTATTTCTGTGCTGATGGCAGAGAGTTTGCTGTTTCGTGGGTTTGACGGAGAGCTCACAGACTTCACTGCTGCGATCGGTTTACTCTGCTCAAAGTCTGCAGTGTTGCTCTCATTTTCCCCGGCTTGCAGATATTATTTTCTCAATTTCTGTAATTGATATCCATCTTTTTCCTATGCATCACCGATAAGCTTCAGCTGTCTTGCAGTAATGCACTCAGAGCAGAAGTAAAGAAGATTTTTAGTCAAGTGAGACCAGATTTGTATTTGTATTTGTATTTTGCCACAAATGTAGCCAGAATGGTGCTATTTTTACATTTAGAATTTTTAAAAACCGCAGAATTGATATCTGTTTGTATTGTTTTCCTGTTTATTTCTGTAAACCTGCTCCGAAACCGTCTGTATTGTGTAAAGTGCTATAGAAATGAGTGACTTGACTTAATGTAAACCATCGCTCGGCGTTGGTTTATTTGTCATGTGGTGTTCAGTGTAATGTCTCATGATCGTGTGCATGTTTTATTTACAGTAGCTCATCTTCACCTTTGAAATCCAGGTCAAAGGTCATTGACCATTAGCAGCATCTGATGTTAACGTCTGCCCTTTGACCTCAGGACTGTGATCTCACGGTGCTTCCGCATCATCCCTGATGACCGAAGCACTTCTGAACGCCGTCGCTGGCAGTGTTTTGACGGAGACGCTCAGGAAATAGTAAGCGTGCCGTATAGAAGACGCACGGGAACTGCGCTGAATCCGTGCGCGGAGGGGGAAAGCTGCTTTCCTGTGTGGCACTGGTCCTGTTGCGCAGGAAGTGTTTTGGAGGAAGTGCTGCAGCTGTGTTTGTCTGTGAGGCAGATGGAGGATGATGATGATGATGATGATGATGATGCTCTCCTCACGTCTCGCAGCGCTCCTCAACTCCGCTTACACACAGACTGCTCATAACTAACACTAGCTGAACTACAGTCGAGATTCCCTTTTAAAGAGCGCTCCGTTGCACTGCATGTTAACCGATAGTAGTTATCTATTTCCATCATCACTGCACTTTTCTCACATGTGAAAATCCTCAGAGTGAGTGTATACAGTATTTGATCTCTGCTGTAGTGCGTGGAGTCTGACAGTAGCGTGTGAATCTGATCACGGTTATTGAGACGTGTTGATTGTTGTATGGGTTCAGGAGGAGCTGTGTTTGACATCACACGATTAAAAAGCTGGAGAAAGAGTAAACGGTGCAGGCTCCTGTAATCAGGTCACAGGACCGACAGAAGGCCTCCTCGTGTTTTCTCTGGTCTCTTCATTCCGAGCAGGAGCTGCTGCCAGCGACGGCTTTATTCTCTCGGTCTTCCTTTGAAGCAAGCGAGCAGGTAACGTCTCGCACCAGAAGAAGATCCCCGGAAGTCTCATAATGCATTAATGTAAAGTGAATCCTCCGTTCTGTGGTTTAGCAGAGTTTGAATGCAGACCAAATTGAAACCAGAACACACTATTTAACATGATAGAAGTGCACAACCTGCTGTAATGCAGATATGTTTATTATAATATTATAGAGATAATATGAGAGGGCGTTCTGATCTGTGTGTCGCTGCTGTCGGGTGATTATGATGCCAACATTTGCGTAGTCGTCACTAATAGCAATCAAACGTTGTGATTTTCAGTGTAATTCCCAACCGAAGGTCATTCTGGGATAAAATACCTAATATTTAATTTGTTAAACTGTAACTTTTTAATTAAAGTAACACGGTTCAATAGCAAGAGGTAACACACTTCATTAGAGAAGTTAAACATGAACTAGTTAGAGGGGTTTTAGAAGGAGCAGCGTCTTCTGAGTGTGTGTGTGTGTGTGTGTAACACTGTGTGTGTGTGTGTGTGTGTTGTTTGTGTGTGTGTTGTGTTTGTGTGTGTGTGGATGATTCCGCCCTGTGTCCTCCTTGAGCTTTCGTTGTCATCAGTTTCTGTGCGGATTAAACAGCAGACAATCTAAAGCAATATTTCCCTGTGCAGTTCTTGACCAGAACAATACCGCATAGCGTACACCAGACTTGATTGGAGCTGGCATCTCTTTATAACTTCATGCCACCAGCGCTTTAAAAACAAATTACCATTTTTTAGGAACAGACTTTCTGTGCGTCTGCTTTGGACGATCTGACTGTATACGTACATTATCATCACAGACTGAAGTGTCGCGCGGGAGCTCAGGCGTGTGTGTGTGTTGTGTGTGTGTGTTGTGTGTGTGTGGTGTGTGGACCGCTGCATGACACTGAACATGCCCATGAACTACTGCTCTGAGCTAAATAAACTAACCTGCTGCTCTTCAGTGTCTCGATTGTGTGAAGCGCCTTAAAAATAACTAGATCAAGTTTGTCGAGACAAACTTTGAAGCTAGCTTGAGAAAGCCAGACCAGAAAGTTTTAGAAGTTTGACGGTTTTCAGGTTAAAATAGTTTGGATTAAAGTCTGAGTGTTTTGAAGGCAATACAGTCTATTAGAAACACAGATCGTTTATAACTAATTAATAGATGAATGGATTCTGAGTGGTTGCTAGGGCGGTTGCTAGGGTACCTTAGGTGTTGCTATGGCGGTTGCTGGGTGTTGCTTATGCGGTTGCTAGATACATGCAGAGGCTATCTCCCTCGACACATTAAAGATCTGATTGAGTCACTAGGCTTTTTGGGACCGCCTATCACACTGGACATTAATGGTAACCGCTGCATGTTGATGCCAAACTGTACACGTTTTTGGAACCGCAAGGTTTCACAGTCGCTCCAGTGAACATTATGTATTTGCAGTGTTGCAGTCATAAATACTCTCTGTGGGTGTTTGAGGTCTGACCGAGCGTCGTTTCTGATCCGGAGAGCTCCTGAAAGATTGATCCGGGCTGAGTGAGGTCAGGTGAGAGCGCTGAAGATCACACAAACACACGGTTCACGAGTTCACGTCTCCACGAGCTCAAGCGCTTCTGTGGTTTTAAACGCGCTGTGTTCAGTGTGAGATGATTCCTGACCGGCTGAGTGTGTTATATGATGTCACAGACTGACCTCTGGCCATCAGAACACTGCTAATCCGCTTAACACCAGTATTATCTGATTATCTGTGTAACGTGACCCTGAAGAACGACCCCAACACTCGAGCTGTGCGTCTGAACTGAGCCAGAAACACTACAGAACACCAGCGCTCCACTCATACTGAAGCTTTGTCAGATATAATATACATAACTCAGATTATTTAACACTTATTTAGTCTTGGCATAAAGTTAAGCATTGATAACGACGGTTTTAATAAGCTTGAACGGTCAATTTAGATCAGACCGGTAATCATTAGTTTTGTGGTTCTGAGGATAACCGTAGTTTTGAGACCCCGGTTACACCTCATATTAGGTTCTGTGTGATCCAGTCAGAAGTGTTCAGCACTACATGCGGGTGTAAATGAGTACAGATCACTGCTGAACGCACACACGCAGGCAGTTAGAGAAACATGAGCACATCACATTTATAGAGTAAATCAGTGGTGTAGTTAAACACAGCAGTGAATCACTCGCCTGTCAATCATCCGTTGAGCTGAAGGTCTCTGTCCGTTTCAATGTGTCTTCGTAAATCAATCGTGACACACGTCTGTATTGTTCGTCGTAATGCCTTCAGTTGTTAGAAGAACCCTATGGAATTTTTTTTTAAATTTCTCTAGATTTGTTTTTGTTTGTTTCAATTTAAATGGTTAAATTAAATGTTATTAATTAAGCATGTCTAATAATTTGAAATCATGAAACATACAATTTAACATCAATTTATTAAAAGATTAACAAAAATTACATTTATGGCCCCTAATTTCTCCAATTCTTGATTTATTTTTTTTATTTTATTGCTCTCTCCAACAGCATGGTATTTACATTTTTATTAATCAAAAGCATGTCTAATTAACTGAATTCATAAAGAATTATTTTATTAATGTGCATAAAACATTAATTTAATTTACCTTCTAATCAAACAAATCCCCTTTTTTTTTTTTTTTTTTTTTTAATTCTATTTTATTTTTTGCCAGGCAAAGTGCTGCACAACAGAGCTTTACTGTTAAAATTAAAACATGGAGGAAAAATTGTGTGAATATTCCATAAAAAAAAGTTTTAGGGAATTAGATTTATTTATTACTTCAAGAAGTGCATTCTACTGTGCAACAGTGATATATTTCTGTCACAATTTCTTCAAGTTAAACCCAAGTTTTATTTCTTCAGGTTGCCTTTAGCTTTCCGTGTGTATATTCTTCAGCTGTATAGAGATGCAGGATCGGTTTTGTCAGTAATGTCTGCAGGTATTTATAACTGGCTAGTAAAGTCCAGGCCGGTTGATTTGACACGGCTCAAGCGTGGCTCGTGCTGTGGCTTTCATCACTCACTGCGTCTTCTCTCTGCTTTAGTAGCGGCGCAGAATGAAGCGTATGATGCGGTCGACTAGAGTCTCTCTATCTTTTTTTCATCACATCACATCATAAAAGTGGAAATCAATTGCCAAACGAGTGTTTAATAATGATGTATTCATTGGGTAGGTTTATAGGCTATAGTGAGGGCTTTGTGTACCAATAAGGCAGCGTCTATTTAATAATTTAAAAAAATAGAATTATTTACAATGTTGTTGTTATTGCATCCTGTTAATATGCAACAATACTGAGGTGCAAATTAGGGCTGAATGTTTTAGCAAAATCTAATTGCGTTTTTATTTTATTTTATTTTTTACCACCAATTTCTTTTTTTTTAAAAGCTCTTTATGTTCTGTATTCAACAAAGACAAGCTATAAACCATTGTATAGTATGACCAACACACTATTAGATTAAACAATAATGTTCTTCTCTGTAGGCCAGGCCGATATGTTACGATGAAATTAGGTGATGCATGAATTGATATGAATGACATTTGTATTTAACAACATCTACAACACCGTATTGGCTGCTTTGTTGCACTTCCAACCTTGTCAGCATGTAGCTTAATTATGTTTAAATAATCCTGGTGTAAACATTAATGTGAAAGTCAGTAACAAATCACACAAATTTAAGTAGATTGCAGAAATATAAAAACACTACTTTAGGTCATTCAGTCACTGTAATAAACACTGTCTTTAACTTTAGAGCAGTGCTTCTCAAACTTTTTTGGTCGTGCCCCCTTTAAACCTATTAAAAAAAAAAATTTAATAAAAAAAAAACCTACAGGGAAAAAAACACCTGTATCACTTGAAACATTGAAAATAGCATAGAGAGAATAACTGTTGTTGTTGTTGTTCTCTTTTTTATTTTTTTTAATTTTGTGTGGGTTTCATGCGGTCCGCTAAGGCAGTGTTTCCCAACCTTCCTTTAGTCGCGGCACTCTTTGGAAATTAACAAATTTGTGGCACCCTACAAATTTAATTTTGTCACAATATTTGAATTTCTTACTTCGATATGATAATTTGAAAAGTAGAGATATTCGGTACAACAGGGAAGAACTGCAGAATATAACGTCTTACAGATATTTTTAATATTATTACAAAATTGTCCATCAATGGTGGCAATCAGTAGCCTAATTTCTAATGAAGAGACCAATTTATGACAGATTTTAATGTAGGCTTTTATTCATATGTAAACACTGTGATAGCTAGTTATAATGCTAATTAAACAAAGTTTTGCTCACTCTCAGGGTAATTTTGTGTTGGCAGTAGCAACGAGAGCTTTGATTTAAAACTGTTGATTGAATAAATGAAAAGAGGCTAAGCAGTTATAATAAACTAGAACAACAAAGAATTACTAATGAAGCACAAATAAAAACTACGATGGGCCTACAATGAATTTTGCTTTTTAGTAGTTTTTCAGGTAGTCTAACAAAAGTAGGCTATGAATATTTATTTATTTTATTTATTTTTTATTTTTTTATTCCATTTCCAAAATAATGTTTTTAGTCCTACACAGCTATTATTATCAGAACACGTGAGCATAACATAACCGTTAGCAGATCAATGAATGAGAGGGCAGCGTTACCAGAGTTGCCAATTTACCACACCATGTTACAACACAGTAGGCTATTGCAGACAGAAACAATACTGCACTGCATCCATGTGTCCCGTCGGCTCAGTGTTTGAGTGGACTTCTGTTTCCGATGCGCACGAGCGGTACACGAGCGGAGCGACTGAGCGGAGCGCACACACAAAGCGGATAATACACAGAGCGTCCACCCACCTGAAAGTGAAGTCTGAGCGGTGAACTAATTTTCGGCAGCCGGAATTTCGGTGTATCTCTAATTATTGGCGACATCAGAAGTGGATATTATATAATAGATGCTTTTTATGAACATTTTAGCAATTTAAAAATATATAAAAAATTATTTTTTACACGGCACCCCGGTTGGGAAACACTGCGCTAAGGCATAGGACACACACAGGCTTTCCTCACCAACGACATTAAACACTGTGTCTACACCGGACGCGAGCGGCAAAATACAGTAGAACCCATTATAATCAGTGACGCTGTGTACACTGGATGCGGCGCGACATTAAACTGATGCCTTGTTCTATTTATGACGTACTGACACAAAGTTAAAATGATTTGCAACGGTCGCTTTGTCGCGTCCAGTGTAGAGCTGTAGCGGCGCGACGCACAACTGTAGCGTGCGGTATAGACACAGTGAGTGAAGCCAAGAATAAGATATTCCTCGTCATATTTTCTGCATTTAGCTTATAAATGACCAGCACCTGCCTGGGTCTGTGCGACTTCATTTTAATTTGGCTTTTCTCATCTTCGCTTTCACAAACCGATCCATCTCCCATTCTAAGTTACGTCCTTTGGCTGTTTACTGTTTTATTTCTTTTCTTTTTCTGCTGATGGCCCGCGCTCGACTTGAAGCAGCGCTGCTCAGACCGATGGGTGTGTGTCATCAAAGTACTGCGAGAGCTATAAGAGAGCGCGGACGTCTCCTTATGCTTTCTCTCGCCGTACTTTGATGTCATACACCGATCTGATCTTGAAGTCGAACACACCGCTTCACTCTCGCGTGTCACGTGACCGAGTGTAATCGCAGTCTCTGCGATTGAAAAATCTTGTTTTTTCATATTGCGATATTATCACAAATGCAATTAATCGTTCAGCCCTAGTGCAAATAGTATCTGTCACTATTTATAAGCATCTAATTAGGCCTACTATTTACACTTATTGCAAAGATCTGCTACTTTTGCATAGCGTAAATTGCTATTTTCACTTGCACATCGCAAAAATGCTGCTGTTGTCACTTAGTGTAAATAGAATATATCACTAATTTAACTTCGTGATCAATACTCTCCAATGAGATGACACAAATGAGTTTATTCTCAGCATTTTATTTCCACTTTTTCTTGAAAGTTTAATCTCGCATTATAATGACTTTAATCTCGAGACTTTTTTAATTTATTGCGTGGCCGTAATCCATATGTAGTTAAGTTTCTCACTTGTTTTTTTTTTTTTTGCCATGAATATCGGTGTGGTAGCTGGCATGGCAATAAACTGTAAACCAACCAACGTATAGCAGTACAATACACAAATATCACAGGATACAGTAGAGCGGGTGGAGACGGAAAGTTAATATAAATAAGAATCATTTGCAAAATATATTTATATAGACAGAAATGTGACGATATGTGTGTGACTATCAAGTAAGGTACATGTTCTGACTGAATGTTACTTGACGGCAGATATGAACTAAGGAAAAAAGTCCCCCCCCCCCCCCCAACCCCTTATTAACTGCAACTACATTAGCTGTCAGTGTCATCACTTCATCAACAACCAGTTCAATTTCACACGATGAAATGTAAATTCAGTTCTTCGGGAATCAGTTGAGTTGTGGCATTGTGGGAATAACTGAATTTAAAACCGTTAACCCGGATCATTCTTAACCCTGAGTTACATTGTTCCATATTTCATACCGTTAATATTTAAGCCTATCACACCGTACATTTGTAAAGTACGTTATTTGCACATTCATGAGGTTAATAATAGAGGTCGACCGATGTATCGGTTTTGCCGTTTAATCGGCACCGATAGTTGATTGCTGGAACTATCGGTTATCGACACAAATCCATGCCGATAGTTTTCCGGGTTGTGTCCATTGCTTGAGAAGGGTCTGCTGTCATTACCTAGTGCGAGAGCGGCCTCTAGTGGTTGAAATCACTGACAGCACGTGCTATTTGTTTAGACGCGTGATACTGCACGCTGAGCAGAGCGCGAAACTTCAGACGCGGATTTAAATGCAGCCGACAAAAAATTCTGCTGCGCCACAGAGCGCCATTCACATAGTTTTCCTTTAAATTACATTATATTGGTCCCGAATCGTTGTTAATGTACATAATGAATTGTGCATTTTCAGCCAAACGTTTGTCTTTCTGTGGCTCTAATAAAGTCTGTGCTTCATTTATAGAGCTATAATATAGGTCACGCTTGCTCTTTCCGTTTGCTCCGTTTTTTTTAAACACCGAACTTCTAGCTCCTCTATGCCAAATTGTTCATTCTTGAAGTAAACTTGTGTCCGTTTGGTGATTAAATAAACTGTTTTAGACCGCTGCTGGAGTTGAACGCGATGCGTCCGGAGTGTGTGAGATACCGGCGAGTTCTCCTAGACTCAGCGCTGCACTGATTAGCTGATCATCAAGTGTTCAAGAATAGAAGCAGTTAAAGTGTGAGAGTATACATAAAATTTCCATATGTATATAATTTTAATGCTCTAGCGTTTGTGTATATATTTAGAGATGTGCATCTTTAAGCATGACAGTTGAAATGGTAACACTTTAAAATAAGCGTCCATTTGTAGCATTAAGATTAATGAAAGCTGTGTGAGTATTGTTCCTTGTTAGAGTGTTAATTTCAACATTTACTATTATTGTTGTTTTTACTACTAGTATGGTTCAGTACTGTTTTTGTTAATAAAGCACTATTTTAGTTTTCGTTCCGTATCAATTTTAAAACTATCGGTATCGGCCAGTGTGGTCCAACCTAGCTATCGGTATCGGCAAAATCCACTATCGGGCGACCTCTAGTTAATAACAGTGATTGGGTGGAATGAAAGGATCTGCTCTGGTTGTTGTGAGTTTTCTGAATCATACAGCACTTCAGCTCAGGAGTTTGCCACAGTGAAATGTTTTCACATATTCATTTTTGAGATGGTTGAGCTGATGTGAGTAAGCTGGACTGGATGACAGATCCAGACACATTTCTGCTCCGGGAAGCGTTAGTAGTCTGTATGACGGTATGTTTTATGTATTTGGGTCAGCCATATTCATAAATGCGAGAAGTCGTTCGTTTAGTCAACCCGTCTCCACTTTAGAAACGTTAATATAGTGCAGCCTCTGAGATGTTTGGCATCTCCTTCTCACTTTTATTGCAAAGGACAGGGAAGTTGATATTCAGCGAGACGCAGTCCTGTGTCTGTCGCGGAGGCTGTGATTGACATACTAATGATTCGTTAAGAGCACGACTTAATCCCGTGAATGAACGTCTTTCTCCTGGCGGATGAGAGAGGGTGTGTTTGCGTGCATGTTACCCCTTTCCTCTCCCACCCTCACCGAGTTCCCATGAGCCGCTGGTAAACATGCGTGCTGCGTGATTACTCATGTAACGAGCGCGACCCGATCACTGTAATCATGTGCTCCACTAACGAGCCTCTTCCTGACTGATGATGGGGGAGTTACTCCATCAGGCCTCGTTAGTCAGGCTCGACCAGTTCTCTGCGGCTGATGCGAGATGAATGGAAAATCCACCTCTGTTTACACCATCTTTAGCTCCATAAAGCGTCTCCCCCGGGCTTTATAACATTGACATGTTGCGGAGTGGTCTGTCCCTCTGCTCCACATCTAATGCTGTGTTTTCATCGGCGTCTGAAGATGCTGCAGAGTTGATCTTCATTAGTGGAGCGTTCGACGTTCGTACTTCATGCAGACTCTCTGAAACACAGACTGGAGCGCAGGTTTGGAGGAGGAGGACCGTGTTTGGTGTTGAACTGAACGCAGCAGCTCCTGGAGGAGACCCTTCAGCTCTGCTTTGCTCTCTGTCCCAGTAGCCTGGCAGACAATTATCTTTAGACGAAAGATCAACAAGCAATTCACAACAACAACTTTAAAATAAAGAAGTAACACTTTATTTTAAGGTGTCCTTGTTTGTTACACGTTACGTGTACTTGCTATTATAATAACAATTAATTATGCATAATTACATGCAAGTAACCCTATAGTAAGTACATGTAGTTAATTAATATTGCTTGGTACTTAAATGTATAACTGCACTGTAACAAGGACACCTTAAAATAGTGTAACCTGAAAAATAGAACCGAACAGAACCCACGAAACTCCTATACAATTCACCTAAAAGTGAACCTTGTTTATATTTGTGTGATATATTTTTCTCTCTCATTGTCTTAAACACTAGTTCTAATTAAAGTCAACATGAAATCCATAATTATTTAGTTTAGTCCTGAACTTAGTGTTTGATTCATCAGTGCATATTGTTCTAAAGAAAGATTTTTATTTTCCAGTAAATATCCGATGGATAAAATAAAGTGCTTCCCTATTTTTTTTTTCCTCGGTGTATAGCCCTGTATCTTTCGTAAATGTGACCCTGGAGCACAAAACCATTCATAAGTAGCATGGGTATATTTGTAGCAATAGCCAACAATACATTGTATGGGTCACAATTATACATTTCTCTTTTATGCCAAAAATCATTAGGATATTAAGTAAAGATCATGTTCCATGAAGATATTTTGTAAATCTCCTACCGTAAATATATCAACTTAATTTGATTAGTAATATGCATTGCCGTTCATACTGTAACTGTACTATATAATATCGTGGAAGATAGATTTACATCAGCTATTTTACAACACTTTAAAATGTCTTAATTTGCCCTTACACAAATTACAGCCTTAAAAAGGTCCTAAATTAGAGCAGATTCTTAAAATCATGGCATTAAATGTTACATGCACTGCAAGAAGTGTTTCGTCTTGTTTTCTAAACATCTTTAAATCACGAGAGATTTACTGGAGATGCTAAATGAGAATAAGAAATTATTACTATGATTGTTTTGACTTTGCAAAACAGCAAGGCCTTACCGCACAATTTAATCTGACAAATAACGTGACCTGTATGAGTCGTAATTTAGCATTTAACATAATAAACCTGCCCCACAGTCACATGTGCATTTGATAAACCTTAGTCAGTGTCATATTAAATTATGTATGGTGTTTTTGACGAGATCTGAACTCTTCACACGCTCTGTAAAAGCAGAAATGAGTTAGCTCAACGAATGAGAGGCAGCAGAAGAATCCGGCGTTTCTGTCCCTTCAAGCGTCTGCTGCTGTAGTTGAAATGTCAGAGAGAGAGAGAGGCCGATTAAAAAAGCACACTCGCTGGTAAAGTAGTTACTGGGGAAACTGAGCGTATTAATATGCCACTGCTTTCAGCCTCGTCCTGACCTGGTTTTCCTTCTCCCGCTGGGGGAACCGCAGCACTTCTACAGTTCAGTGTTCAGACACTAATGGGAGCTAAATATTAGATGACTGCACTTCCCATCAGAGCGCTTCATGAGGCTCATCACTGTGATCGGACAGGTCTTCATGAGGTCATGTGACGCTGAGGTCACCCCCGTCCGGTCCGGTCCGCTGATTCACCCGCTTCCTGGATCCTGTTCTCTAGTCAGCAGTCTGGACTACATCTGGGTTATTCCACTTCACATGTAAACATGCTGAAGAGACACTGCTGTACTGTGAGGAGGAACTCCATTATTGCATTCCCTGTGGCCGGTTGAATACACTTAGGCTCCATGTTAAGACTGTCTCTAAATAACTAGTCTTTCTTAAAGGAAAAAAAATTCGAGAACTAGCTTGTAACTGGCCCCTTAAGTAAATGCAAATATTGGTTGCTAGGCTGTTAAGGGGATCTGGGTGGTTGCTAGGCTGTGTTGGGTGGTTCTGGGTGTTCTAGGCAGTTTCTAGGGTGTGCTAAGTTGTTCTGGGTGGCTGCTAGGGTGTTCTGTGTGGTTGCGAGGGGTGTTGCTAGGTTGTGCTGGTTGGCTGCTAGGCTGTGTTGGGTGGTTCTGGGTGCTCTAGGGTGTTGCTAGGCTGTTCTGGGTGGTTTCTATGGTGTTTTCTTCTCCTGTCTAAGAACTGAATGCTACTTGGGGTTCTCTCTTGTTAATCAATAAATTTACATAATTTTCCCAGTCTTTCATGATTGACTAAATATGGGTTAAGGATCGGAATTATAAAAAATATTTTTGCTTCTATAAAACTAGGAAATATGCATACTCATTGTAAACTTTTCCAGGTCTAGAAATCACACTTTTAAAATCAGGATTCCTCATATATTCAGGTTCTTGTATCTTGCTGTTGAATGGATGAGTTAAAATAAGAAACATCTTGATTTTTAGTCATTTGGGCTGGTTTTAATGCCTGTCTTGTGATTTTTAAATCATTTTAAAGCACTAGGAGGACTAGCACGAGTGATGACTGACTTCACTTTGTGCCGTTGCACAGGATGATTGTGTGTTCTGGGTTTCAGAGCTCAGTTTGCGTCCGGTTTAAGAGCGCGGCCCCCCGTCAAACACATCTTTGTCATCGGTGCTCCTCTGCGCTGACCTGAGGCTCTCAGATGAGCGGATTACTGGAGCGCAGCAGGAGCCTGATAACTGACACCAGGGGCCCCAGCGCCTCCTCACGGGCCCCTGGCCCTCAATGCCGAGTGTGTGTGGAGCTAATTTCCTCGATCGCAGATAGCATCTCAATCACTGCAGTCGTTTGCGTGAATGAAGTGTGAATCTGCGGCGGGGGCTGGTATGTTTTGCTCGCTGCGTGCCGTGTTTGCAGCGCTGGCTAATAACGCGTGAGTAGATGCGGAGCGCCTGTGTTTGATCGCCCGCAGAGTTTCAGGCACTCAGCTGGAATATTTGCTTCAGTGGCTTTCTAGAGAGCATCTCTCGGCCTTCCTGTGCGTGTATCGAGCCTCTGAAGACACCGTGTGTGTGCGTGAGAGCATTTCTGAGCGCTTGATGGTCAGAAAATGCATCGCTGCTCCAAGCTCATCTGTCACTTTAAAGTTTGAAAGGCCGTAAACCAATAAAAGTGCCATCAGCCGTGAGCGTATGTGGGTGTCATCTACAGCGCTTCATACAATACAGCTTCTTTCAAAGCAGCTCTGCATTAATAAACAACAACAGAATCTGTGATTCAAACTTGAAAACTGAGGCAAATCCACTGTAAATTAGCTGCAGCAAGACGAGTAACAGTAACGCTGTCGCTATGACTACATCTGACACTGTGCATGTAAAATTCAACTGATACAGAATTATCATTCATCTCTCACTAAAACTTATACTGGATTACTTAATAATAGATTTTAATATATTTCATATAAAAATTTTTTTGAACGTACTGAGTTTCCATCAGAAATTACTATAAGAAATAGTGGTCACACTTTATTTTTAGGTCCAATTTTCACTAATTAACTACGGCGTTTGCCTCAGTAAACTCCTAATTACTGCTTATTAATAGTTAGTAAGGCAGTTGTTAGGATTAGGAATGTAGAATATGATCATTCAGAATATATGCTAGTAATATGCACACTATTAGTTTATTTTTTTTCAGCTGCTTACACACATTTTCAAAACTTTGCCTCTTTTTTTCAAAACTTAACAGTAATACAAGTAGTACACCGTACGAAAGAAAAGCAGCACATCAGCCGTGTGTAGATGTGTGTTTCTAGACCTGCTCTAAAGCAGGATTGGTGATTGGAGTGGTATGAATTAGTGTGGTATTCTGACTGGTTGTGTTTGAAAAGGGAAATCCGTATACTTTTCCCTGTTAGATGTTTGTTGTGTGTGTGTTGTGTGTGTGTTACATCGAGAATTGTGTGTTTGGCAAAAAGTGTTTTATGAAATTGAAAAGGCTGAGAATGAATGTATGGTTTTGCAGATTGGTGTGTGCTTCTGGAGTTTGAGTGTCAGCTTTCAGAAACCGTGTGACAAGGAGAGATTTTGAAAGCAGTTGATGATAACTGTAATGAGAATTGGTTCCTAAACTAAAGTGTCACTGAATATAAAAACAATATAAGTCTACGCAGTGATTGGGTGTGTGTGTGTGTGTGTGTGCCGGGTGTGAGGGAGATCTGGCCACCTAGCTCAGTTATCGCTCTTTATTCTGTCTGATGTGTGTGTGATCTTGCAGTCTAAGAGATGAAGTGCTGTTTACTAGCACTAGTGTTGATGATCATGCGATTTAAAGCTCTAACAGTTTCTCTCTCTACTCGTATAAGCCAGTTCTTTACTTTACTGTAAAAGACAGATTTAGTTCTACTCTCATTAAACTGTGCTGTCTGAGAGACCCGTGCTGGACTGATCTGGACTGATGCGGTCTGGAGGAGGGAGTCATTATTCTCAATGACAGAAATAAGATCCTGTGTAATTGACCTTTGACCTTCCTCTCTGGTTACCGTGGTAACAGGCTGACATCACCACACTCATCTCGCATTGGCTTTATCTTTTGGCTGTATGTCAGCGTTTGCGCTCTCGGCTGTGTTGAGGTGCATTATGGGATCATCAGCAGGTTGTACTTCCTCCGTTCATTATCGAGTGCATTAGGCTCTGATGGGCTCCTGGCTCGGGGATCGTCCCGTATGGATTGTTGGCAGGTCTGGGTTTGTGTTTCCAGAAGAGCGGGGCGGATCGATGCGCTGGGAGCGCCGGATGGCAAACACGGAGTGCTTCGGAATGTCTGTGAGACAGAACGGAGCCGAACGGCCCCTCGTTTCTCTCCAGGCTTCGGGTACGTTTACCCAACCGGAGCTATCGCCTGTATGGACAGAACAAAACACGGCGGTGAAATCAATACGTTGATACGCTACCTGTGAGCGGTGTTGGGCAAGTTACTCTGAAAAATGTAATAATTACTGATTACTCCTTTTAAAAGTGATCACGTTACTGTTCTGATTACTTTATTTCAAAAGTAATTAGTTGCATTACTAGTTACGTAACTTTTTTTTTTCTCCAGGAAATTTATGAAATCCCAGCATACATGCTCCCGATAAATATTTGTTATTAAAGCATCAACCTTCACAGAACACTTAACTAATTAACTAAAGCAAGCGGCTGCGGCGTGCATGAATGCCAGCAAAGAGTGCTGCATTTATAATCTCTAAAAGAAATCTCGGTTCATCGCAATCTCACAAATCTCTGATAACACAATAAATATAAGCATGGTGAATATTTCATAATGTCTACAATTCGTGTATTATGAGAGGATTCGTGAGCACGCAGATTTCAGCACTGCATTGCTCAACACTGCAAACACCTGTTATAGCCTAAATACAAACTCTGCAACGCAATTGCACCTTTTATTTTATATTAGTTGTTGTTGTTGCTTTTGTGCAATAGATGAATAACAATTTATTTGTTTTAGATATTTTATGTTTAGATATTTCTATTTTGTGGGAGTCCCAGGAATCATTTTATTCTCCCGCATCCCGCACACACACACATATGAGTGTCTACCCCGACCGCGACAGCACTCGACCATCGTGGTGTGTGTGTGTGTGAGAGAGAGGAGAGAGAGAAGGAGAGAGAGGTGTGTGTGTGTGTGAGAGAGAGAGAGAGCGTGTGTGTGAGTGTGTGAGTGATTGAGTGTGAGTGTGTGTGTGTGAGTGTGTTGTTTGTGTGTTTGTGAGAGAGAGTGAGTGAGTGTGTGTTTGTGTGAGAGAGAGAGATTGTGTGTGTGTGTGTGTGTGTGTTGTGTGTGTGAGAGAGAGAGTGTGTGTGAGCGTGTGTGTGTGTGTGTGAGCGATAGCTGATTGTGTGTGTGTGTGTGTGTGTTGAGAGAGAGTGAGGAGCTGTGTGTGTGTGTGTGTGTGGTGTGTGAGCTACAGGAGTGCGTTCGTTGTGTGCGGGTGATTGCGCTTGGTTGGAGTGTGAGTAGAGAGGTGTGCGCGAGTGTGAGAGAGAGAGAGAGAGAGTGTGGGCATGGTTTTTGGTGTGATGAGTGGTGAGGAGAGGGGTGAGGCGTGAGTGTGAGAGGTGCGCTGATGTGAAGAGAGAGAGAGAGAGAGAATTGTGTGCTTGTGAGAGAGAGAGTGTTTGCAGTTTGAAGAGAGAGAGCGAGTGAGGCGATGTTAGAGAGAGAGAGAGAGAGAGAGTGTGGGGGGGTTTGTGTGTGGTGTTGTGTGTGTGTGTGTGAGAGAGCGAGTATTTGAGTGCAGCGTTTGTGTGATGTTTGGTGTGAGAGGAGTGCTTGACGTGCGTGTTAGAGAGTGAGGCGAGTGTGAGAGGAGAGAGAGAGAGAGAGAGATAGGAGGTGTGTGATTGTGATGACGCGAAGAGAGTGTATTGTGTTTTGTGTGGTGTGTGTGTTTTTTAGCAGTCGACGATAGTGAGCATGTGTGAGTTTGTGATGTGAGCAGAGAGAGTGATTGAGCGCCGCGTGTAGTGTTTGTGTGTGAGTGTTCCAGAAGAGTGGCGGTGTGATGTGTAGAGTGAGATAGTGTTGTGTGTGTGTGTCAAGAGAGAGTAGATGTGTTGTGACAGATTTTGAGCCCCAGGTCTGACACGCACTCCATTTCACGTCATTGTCTGCTGAAATGTGTCCGACCGCAGCTCGAGTATGTGACGTGTTGTCAGAGGCTCTTCCTCTCGAAACTACTGAAGTGACATAAAACATGTTTTATTAGCAGCTACAAGGATAACACATACGGTTTCATGCAGGACACAGACAGTTTGAACGGAAGCTCTAGCGCTCTCTTCAGCCGTGCGTTGATGTTTCAAGAGTGTTATAAATGTATGGAGCAGGGCATGAAGTGATGTCGCTGCCCTCCCGCTCCGAGATTCTGCCCGTGGTTCTGTGTTATAGACAGTAAAGCGGCATGACAGGCCGTCAGGGGCTTATGGGATATCTTCCGACAGAGGTCACGTCCCTCGGCCACCATTCCCAAATTCATATTCCAATGCAGCCTCCTGTCTGGCCCTGTTGGTCTCTTTCATTTCATGCATTTATTCATCAATGATTTTAGTCATGGATTCAGTTCCGACACATTATTATGTGAGTGTGGTGTGTGTGTGGGGGTGTTCACTGCCAGTACATGCCTTTACACATTACACACTGTGTGTGTGTATATACATATAGATAGATATATAGGTATATATTATGCTGATTCCATCATCACCCCTTTGTATGAGCTCTAATTAACTCTCTCATTGTGTTACTGATGGTGTTCCCATAATGCCCTGCTCCCATCTCATGAACTCACTGTGACAGCAGCTGAATAAAAAGCGAGTGTGTGAAGGCTGCTGATGGGAAGGTGGATGTGCAGCATCTGTAGATGACTGACAGACAGATGAATCCGTGTTGTGTTCAGCCGTCTAGAGACGAGCCTGCTGTGCAGAAATCTTCATCAGGCGTGTGTGTGTGTGTGTGTGATGTTTGTGTGTTTGGAGAAACTGCTTCACATCATTATACAGAGTCACAGGGAGTACAGAGTCAGTGCAGGTGAATGAACGAGAGCTGCTGCTGGGTAATTAGCTGTCATCAATAACAGTCTCTCTCTCTCTCTCTCTCTGTCTCTGTCTCTCTCTGTCTCTCTCTCTCTCTCTCTGTCTCTCTCTCTCTCTCTTTCTCTGTGGTCTCTTCTCTCATCGGGAATCTCCTCGTCTCTCTCCTCCTCTCCTCGGCCCTCTGTCCCTACTCGCTCCGCCTCATCCTCCGCCTCTGTCTCTCTTTCCTCTCTCCTCCCCTCTCCCCCTCCTCTCCTTCACTCCCATCCTCTCCTCTGTCTCTCCAATTCATTCAATTCATATTGCTTTATTGGCATGACATACTTAGGTACATATTGCCAAAGCATTGTACATAGCAGACCAAAATACACATAATATACATCCATTAAACACACAAAACAAAAATACTGTAAAATACATCCATATTTTTATATAAACATTGATGGTACTACTAATGTAGATGTGTTCAGTCTTTAACTCTTAGTTTGTGGCATTTATAAATATGATATGCTACTAAAGAGTAAGTAGGTCCTTCAAGTAATATTCTTAATTTGTGGTTTTCATGGAGCGAATGGAATGCTCTGCTGTATTTGACTGTACAGTGAGGCTCTTAAGGAGGTGTATTTGTCACAGTGAAGGAGGAAGTGCTCCTCCGTCTCTACTGATCCTGATCTACATTCAGTACAGATGCGCTCTTCTTTAGGTAACCAGGTGTTTTTATGTGCTCCTCTCTCTATGGCCAGCTGGTGGTCACTCAGTCTGTACTTGGTCAGTAAGTGTCTGTGTGTTATATTCCTGACTGAGAGCAGATAGCCAGCCAGACTGTACTCTCTGTTGAGTTTCAGATAACATTGGAGACGACTTTGGTCTTTGGTTTGTTCTTTCCAGTGCTGTATGTATGTCTCCTTCTCTTCATTCATAATGTCTTTGATTCTCCCGTGTTTTTCAGGGTTGGTGATATCGAGTGCTTTGTTAGTCAGATCTGACACCATTACACAGAGATGACTTTTTTGAGCACTTCTTTTTTGTGTTTTTAGTGCTTTAAAATGAAGAGAATCTTCCGAACTAGAGTTCAAGTGGATCCAGAACTTTAGAACTCTTTTTTTAATGATTAGATTGAGGGGGAGCCGGCCTAACTCGGCTCTGCAGGCGTTATTAGGTGTGTTTCTGTGCACATGAAGGATGCTTCTGCAGAACTCTACATGCAGAGCTTCTAAAGGCTGTTTGTGCCAGTCCTTATGACTGCAGTTACTCGCTGGGCCCCAGATCTCGCTTCCATACAGAGCTATAGGCAGTATGACACTATCAAAAATCTTTGTCCAAATTCTGATGGGGATGTTTATTTTGAATAATTTCATTCGTATGGCATGCAGTGCCCTGCGGGCTTTTGTAAGTAATGTTTTAATTGCCAATTTGAAATTTCCAGTGGGAGTTAAAACCAGACACAAGATAATTACATGTAAGCATGTTGAGTGTGGTGTGTTTCAAAGTAAATAATGTTTATGTTCTAGATTCTTGGTTTTTTTCTGAAATATCTATCTTAGTTTTAGGATGTTTTACGTCTAATGCCCAATCGGTGGCAGTATTTTAGTTAAAATGTCAAGGTTGTTCTGGAGACCTTCTGGTGTTTTAGATAGAATTAGCAAGTCGTCTGCATACAGTAAATATTTGACTTCTGTGTGGAATAATTGTAGTCCTGGACTGTTTGATTGGTCCAGTAGATCTGCCACTTCATTGATATATATGTTAAATAAAGTCGGGCTGAGGCAGCAGCCCTGTCTCACTCCTCGCTGTTGAGAGAAATAGTCTGTTCTTTGCTGTCCAATTTTTACTGCACATTTATTTTGATTATACATGTTTTTAATTAAGTCCTATATTTTACCCCGTATGCCACTTTGAATGATTTTATAAAACAGTACATTATGCCAAATGGAGTCAAAAGCCTTCTTGAAATCTATGAAGCATGCAAATATTTTTCCTTCTTTCTTTTGGTGTATATGTTCATTTATTAACGTGTGTAGTGTGGGAATATGGTCAGTGGTTTGATGTTTAGGGAGGAAGCCAATTTGAGATTTGCTGATGACATTGTGCTGTTTTAAGAAATATGAAATCCGAGAGTTGATTATTGAGCAAAATACTTTTCCCAAATTACTGGTGACACAGATTCCTCTGTAGTTATTAGGATCTGTTTTGTATCCACTTTTAAAGAGACAGCGAGATGAGTCCTGTGTTCCAGACCTCTGGAAAAATGCCTGAACTCAAAATCAAGTTAAAAAGTTTGAGTAATGCAATCTGAAATTCAGGAGACGGGGTTTTTCTTAAGCATGCTCATTGTGGTATTATGTTGCAAGGGTCTGCACAGGGGGGGGGGGGGTCGGTTGGGTGGGGCTTACATTTGATGGATTTCAGTTTTACCTTCCGGGGGGGCTCTCCCCACGGGGCATGTGGGTGGGGGGGGGGGGGGGCTTGTTGGGTTATTGGATAATCTAGTGGATTTTGGTTGTTTTTGATACATGATTCAAGAGCATTCCATTTTTCAAGAACTTTTAATTGGTTGGGATTTTTCAGAGGGTCAGCTTGATGTGAATAGAGCTTCTCAAAATAATCTTTCCAAATGTGACCATCTTGTATAGCTAGTTCTTGTGGCTTTGTGTTGTTTAGACTGTTCCACATGCTCCAGAACTGACCCTGATCAATTGTGTTTTCCATCTTCTGAAGTGTGGTGTTATAATAATCACATTTCTTCTGTCTCAGTGTGTTTTTGTAATGTTTCAGAAGTTCTGAGTGCTTTGAGCGTAATTCTGAGTTGACTGGATCTTTGTGTTTTTGATTGGAAATGAATCGTAGCTCTTTTCTTATTGTTTTACAGTCATGGTCAAACCACTTTTCAGAAGGTTTTTGTTTAGCTCTATTTTTGTGTTTATATGTGGTAGTTTCATTTAAATTAGCCTTTTTTGCTATATTTTCAAAAATGTAATTAATATGTTTAATTGCTAAATGTATTCCTTTCCAATTATTATCATATGTTGAATTGTTAAACAGTGTTATGGAATTGACTATTTCATTTGACTTCAATACTTTAATATATGTTTCAGCAGCACTACGAGTCCATCTATATGGTGTCTTGAGTTTATGTAGATGAATTGGCTTTTTATGAATGTCCCTTGATTTGCTGTTTTCCCCTTTAATGAGAAGATTGATCTGGCTGTGATCAGATAGGGGTGACTGGGCTTTGACGGTAAATGCACTGAAATGGGAAGGGCTTATATTTGATATGGCATAATCTACAACATTGTTCCCGAGATCTGAGCTATATGTAAATTGTCCACAAGAATCTCTTTTGATTCTACCATTGAGGATATAAAGACTTAAAGTTTGACAAAGGTGGGCTACCTCTTTCCCGTGCATATTGACTCCAGTATCCTGGTTATTTCTTCTAGGTAGGGTACTGAAGAGACCTTGGGGTATATGTGTGAACAGATGTTTATCTCCTGAATTGTCAATATAGTCTAATTCTGAGCCAGTTCGAGCATTTAAATCTCCACATAGTAAAATCTTCTCTGTCTCT
>JADLZN010002676.1:0-44253 GCA_018155175.1 Sinocyclocheilus anophthalmus | reverse complement strand
AATGAAGAACCCAGAATGGTTTGTACAGATGTTCAGTGTGAAGAAGGTGATGAGAGATTCAGAGACAGACTGAGGCTGGATCATCAGACTGGATCTCTGACTATCATGAACATCACAATCACAGACTCTGGACTCTATAAACTACAGATCACCAGCAGCAGATTCAGCATCATAAGGAGCTTCAGTGTTAATGTCACTGGTGTGTATCATTTTGTTTATTTCCCTTGAGCAATCTTAAAATAGTTCAATTTGTTTTTGTTTTTTTTCTTTCTAGAAATGTTCTTCATTGTTTCATTGTGTTTGAAAAAGTGAGCTTTGACTCAGGTATTAAGTATGGTTGCAAAGGGGTGGAACATTTCTAGAAAAAAAATAAATGCTGAAAAATTTCCACAATTTCTGGAATGTGTCTGAAATTTACCAGAAATATTTCACCTCTTTGCAATCCTAGTATTAAAATATTGTTTAGATCATCACCTTCACGTCAAGTGACTAATGTTAACATTGCTATTTTTTTCTGACAGCTCAATGATGTGATGCAATTTTAGGTGCTGTTCTTCAAAAACACACTAGAACTCACCACTTACCAGTTAAAGCAATATCATACAGCTGATGACTAAAGCAGAAAAGTGTAACATTTGTAAAATGGATTATAATTTGCCCTCTAGTATTAATGACGTATCTACTCTTTCAGTTCCAGGTCTGTCTGCAGGTGAAATAGCAGGAATATGTGCTGCTGCTGTCCTGCTGCTTATGGCTGCATCTGTTTGTGTGTTTTATTTTTACAAGCGTCGAGTAAAAAGGAAAGGTGAGTATTACATTAGTGATGGAAAGTCTGTTTTTTTCCTTGTTGAACTAGTATTTCAGGACAGTATTTCAAAAACTTGGTTCAAAAAGTGATTCAATTTACGTCAATACTATCCGATCATTTTTGTGCCCCAATTTTGGTAATTTAATACCCAATCTGTCACGATCTGATACTTGTATTTTCCTAGTGCTTGTTGCACACTTCAAGTACATTAAAGTTATTAAAATCATTCCCTCCCGGTTAAAGTCATTGGCTTCCAATACATTTATTTATTAACTTCTGCTTAACCTTAATTTATATAATATATATATATATATATATATATATATATATATATGTATATAAGGTGTGGTTGTATGTAATTAATGTTGTCAAATGATTACTCGAATACAAAATTAAAAGTTATTGTTTACATAATAGCGTGTACGTGATAGTTATTATGTCTATATAAATCCCTCCCAGGCCTGTAATTTAAGAAAAATGTGTTTCGATTTAAAATATTTATAGATAATTAAATATTACTTTAATGATATGCATAGAAATATTTCAAAATAAGACTGTATGTGTGTGTATTTTATATACTAATAAGATCACCAGTACGACGCATTATGTAACAAAACAGATTAATCATTTGACCAGCACTAATTAACTACATCCACACCACAATATATAATATATATACAAATTACTTTGATTAACCAATAATGTGTGTTTATTGAGTTGTATTGTTGTTCAAAAGACACCGGATGCAGCACCCCCCCCCAGTGATCAGGTAAGATACTATAGCACTGATCGGTTTGCCTACAAAAAAATCTGAATCAGATCTGCAGTTGCACATGTGTGGGATTAGTGCAGGTTTGTTCAGGAATCTTGAATGAAACACAATAATAAATGACTCATCAGGACAGGCTGTTTTGCGTTTTACTTCATAATAAACAATGTCTGTGGATACATTTTATTATTAATATAATTAGATATACATATAATTCCAATAGTTGATTTAATTATATTATTATGAGGATTATATTTAATATTTAGTTTTTTGTTACTTTTTTAAAAAAGTGCAAGGGTGCCAATATTTTTGGCCACAACTGTATATTACTGTAGAACAGAAGATGACTGTAATGCAGTTTATCAGATTCACTAATATTTAGGAAAAGAACACCATATGTTCTGCAAACATAAAAAGAAATACACTTACAGCTCCTAGTCTACTTTTTTGTGTAAGCAAATCATTAGTCCTGTTCATGTCTTTTACCTTCTGTGAATCTGTTTTCTTACAGGCGATTGGTGTTAACGATTTGTCGCCTAATCAGAGTGAGATTCCACTGATGAGTGATGCTAATGAGAGGTCCTCTAATCACACTGATGCTCTAGTGATGAACACTACCAATGACCCGTCCTCTAATCACATTGAGATGGAGCCTGCGGCTGCCAGTGAGATTTAACATTACTAATTATTTTGATACTTTCAAGGGAAGTGAAGAGAGGATAGAGAACGGAGAAATGTTCTTGTTTCCAATCCTCTCTTCATCATAAGACAATCTCATTGCTCAGAGAAATAGTGTCATCATACCAAGATTTTAGGAGTCACTACCAATACCAAGCGAAATTTCACCTCAACTTTAGTTTCAACACCACAGCAAGAACTAATATGATTTTTGATACTCATTTAAATAATAAATGAAAGCATGTGGCCTAAATATTAAGTTATATAAACTTGAATTCAAAAAAGAAAATGAATCCTGTCACTCAATCAGGCCCCGTTTACACTTGGTGTTAAGGCTGCATTTACACTGCAAATGCCCAATTCTGATCTTTTGACTGTATCCGATTTTTTTAATGACCTGCTTACACCTTCGTTCCATTAAAAGTTACCCGTATCTGATATCTGCATTTACACTACACGGGCTTAACTTGAAAAATGCTTAACAATGTTTACACAGTTGCCAAGTATACGCAGAGCGAATGTGGGCAGCCACACCATCGGTTTCCAAAAGTCTACTTTTTGGTCCATTTACACTTAAACACAACAAAAATGCACTAGTGCAAACAGGGCTTTAGAATGCTGACTGTTTCTATAGCAACTGGGACTACCAGCAGCTGGAGTGATGCAATGACTTTACAGATGAGCCATTGGCTTTTTTATTCAGAAGGCATGGTTCTCGTCGATAGAGTGGCCAAATTGAGTGTTGCATTTTTCCCCATTCAAAACTATACAAGTGACATGTCTTGGGTATTCTGTAGTCGTTCGTAATATATCCAATCTGTCCGCTTTCACGGCAGGTGCATGCACATATCCGATTCCTATCAGATTTATTTTCACATATGTATGAGGCCTGAAACCAATCTGAGAGTAATGGAATCCATGTGGCTTTTTTCCTGCTTACATGTTTGTGGGTCATATCCGATCTGTGCCACATGGGAGGAAAAAAATCGGAATTGGGTCACTTGAACCATGCAGTGTAAATGCAGCCTAATAAGATGCATTTTGGTCGATCGGATCACAAGTAGACAAGTGAAACACATTCCCGTTTACACCTGCTGTTTTAATCTGTCTCTTTTGTCCACTTTCGACCAATTCTGTTCGGATTCTTTTAAAGGGAGAGTCTGAGGGCCTTTTCTGAACCTTCGATTCTAAAATCAGCAAACATCGTCTCAGTGTGTCCTGTTGAAGGTTCTGGACGGCCCCCACCACAATCGAATCTAGAAATCCGTACTGTTCATTGTTTACTGCTCTGATGGCACAGTACTCACGGAGACATCTATTTGACGGTCTGTTTTACATCTGCAAGGACTTTGACCCGAAGAAATATGTCCATTATGTCAAAATACCCGTCTTGGCGAGTATCCTCATAAACAGTATGTTACGTCTTAAAGGATCTTAAACCGCAAGAAATCACCTGTATCATTATTATAGATCCACTCAGTCTTCAGCTGAGTCAAAGGCATTGTTAGACCTGACTGAAGAACTTCAAGCACTGGTTTTATTTCGTATATTTGTTCTATTGTATTTATCTGTGCCATTGGTTGTAATGTGTTTATTTGTTTTTATTTTATTACTTGACCACACTTGAGATGTGTTTGATACCGTTTGATAATGTTTGAACTTTGAAAGAAGCTAGTAGCTTTTTCTGTAACATTGGCATTGAGCCATGCTTGAGGGTTTAACTCGGATGGCAAATGAAGACATACAGTACAGTAACTACAGTAAACTAATACAGTACTACAGTAAACTGAAATAACAATTATGAAATAATCATTTTCATTTTAAAGTATTACAACATATTGTACTTCTGTCTTAGGAATAATAATAATAATATCATATTCAAATTGTTTGTCTTCCTAAAATGTGATGTGGACTGAGACACTATCAAACTAACAAAAAATGCACCAGACTGACTTGCATAAAAGTTTTCAATGACAAAAGTGTCTTACTTCGATTTCAGACAGTATGCCTTTAATACTGGGGCAATTTTTCAATATTTTTTTTAACTGTAAGACCTATAAATGCCTTGACATACCAGTTATTTTGTCCCATTCGAGGACATTCACTTATAGTTGCTAGCATTTGCTGTTTACGTTTATATGTCGCCCAGATGGGCGCATAGCTGCAACTGAAGAGATGCCGAAAAACTAATGCTGCAAGTGTTGTTAATTGATATTGTTGACGTTAACACAAAAGACTGATATTATGTTGTTAATGTACCAAGTGTTTTTTTTCTTATCCAGCATCTTACCAAGCAAGCTGCCATTAAAATCAACCATCTTTATACAATAACACCAACCAGAGTTAACCAGCTTGAAAAATCATTTACTTCATAGTAGTTGAAACATTTCACTGAGAGTGTTTATGCTCCATGCCTGTATGCATAAATGCTGTGGGTTGTGTTTGAATGATGAAATAGCACGTGAAACACCTGATGCCTTATTCCTCAGGAAAAGTGCTACAGCACGAGTTCCACATGATAAAACAATAACAAATAGTCATGTTTTATAGTCTTCATGCATTTGTTTTCTATATATCTTTGTTGAAAAAAACACAGTGAAACTTTGTGAACAAAACATTTGTGATATATTATGAAGTGGTGCTTTTATGTTGTGGTGATAAGTGGTGATATATTATGAAGAATTCTTTTTTTTAATGTAATGACTATTTTATTATTTTTTTGTGTGTATAATCCTCTCACAAAGCCTTTGCTTCTGATTTGATATATTTGTATTTTTTAATAATTACATTTTTATACTTTTTATACGATTTTTGTGTTTTACTGTAATAAATGACTAACTCATAACAAGTGGAATCTGTGAGTTTATTTTTATTTTTTTTCTCAGAAAAGTATTCAAAAATAATTGAAATAAGTTACACTGAGTTATTAGAGCTATCATTGTGTGTGTCTGTACATTTTGGAATGTAATTTCAAATTTGATGGATTGAAACGTTCACCTTTTAAAGGTTTTAGGTTTTTACTATGTCCAAGACAAGTCAAGTCACCTTTATTTGTAAGCGCTTTTAACAATACAGATTGTGTCATAGCAACTGAACAGCATTAATTAGGAATATTGTGTTTCAATAATGCAAAATGACAATAGTAAACACTCATTTTTCAGGTAAAGACAGTTCATCATTGAATTCAGTGATGTCAACATCCAGCTCAGTTCAGTTTAAATAATATCTTTGCAATCATGTCAACGATAACGCTGGAAATCTCAAAACTCCATCGGTGACAGAATGGAGAAAAAAATCTTGGGAGAAACCAGGCTCAAGTCGGGGGGCAGTTCTCCTCTGGCCAGACAACCAGCCGTACATAAAAATAATCAAGACGTAAATAAAAACGACGATGATATATTAAACAGCCAATTATACTATGGTGCAATCAAAATTATAGCAAACAGTGGTAGTTCTGTATGTTGTTTCGGTGTTGGCATCATCTGAGGTCCTCTGAGAGGTAGGCGTCATCTCTTCTCAGATCTTCGTAAGGGCTGGATCCAGATTTGAAGCTTGTGTAATTCCTAGTTACCACGGGATGTTAATCCCGTGGCAAAAAAGACAGAGAAACAAATACAAACATAATTAGCGTAGCTGCTGTTCCAACCAAGCAAAAATGCTTTGTTTAACCCAAACTAACAAATAATAATGTGCATTTGATTAGATATAACTGCAGTAAAAGATTATGACGCAGTTAAAGATTATGAGATGCATTATTTGAATGTTTGGCCAAATAGATGTGTCTTTAATCTCGATTTAAACAGAGAGAGTGGTCTGAACCCCGAACGGGATCAGGAAGGCTATTCCAGAGTTTGGGAGCAAAATATGAAAAAGCTCTACCTCCCTTAGTGGACTTTGATATCCTAGGTACTACAAAAAGTCCAGAATTTTGCGACCTTAGGGAGAGTGATGGATTTTAGCGTGGTAGAAGACTAGTTAGGTAAGCAAGAGCTAAACCATTAAGGGCCTTATAGATAAGTAATAACATTTTGTAACTGATACTGAACTTAATAGGTAACCAGTGCAGAGACTGTAAAATTGGGGTAATATGATCATATATTCTTGACCTGGCAAGGACTCTAGCCGCTGCATTTTGGACCACCGGTAGCTTGTTTATTGAAGATGCAGGACAACCACCTAGAAGTGCATTACAATAGTCCAGTCTAGAATGGTCATGAATGCATGAACTAGCTTTTACTGCATCAGAAACAGGTATCATGTTTAGTAAATTGGCAATGTTTCTAAGATGGAAGAAAGCCGTTTTTGTAACATGGGAAATATGATTTTCAAAAGACAAGTTGCTATCTAATATAACACCCAGATTTTTGAATGTAGAGGAAGTAACAGCACACCCGTCTAGTTGCAAATTGTAATCCAAGAGACTCTGTGTACTGTTTTGTGTCTCCAAAAAGTAATATCTCTGTCTTATCCGAATTTATTAGGAGAAAATTATTGGTCATCCAATTTTAAATTTTTAACACACTCCGTTAGCTTAGATAATTTAAAAGTTTCATCTGATCTTTTTGAGATATATAGTTGAGTATCATCAACAATGGAAACTAATTCCGTATTTTCCTAATAATATTACCAAGGGGTAACATATATATTGAAAATAGCAGAGGACCTAGGACAGATACTTGTGGCACTCCATATTTTACTGGTGATAATTGAGAGGACTCCCCATTTAAATGAACAAAATGACAGCGATTGGACAGGTAGGATATAAACCATCTTAAAGCCTGCCCTTGAAAACCTGTATAGTTTTGTAATCTATCTACGAGTATGTCATGATCTATGGTGTCGAATGCAGCACTAAGATCAAGTAAAACTAGCAATGAGACACAGCATTGGTTTCTGACGCAAGAAGCAATCATTTGTAATTTTAAAAAAAAGTGCAGTTTCTGTGCTATGGTGGGGCCTGAAACCTGACTGAAAATCTTCATAGAGATCATATTTTTGCAGGAAGGAGCAACAATTGAGCAGACACAACTTTTTTTAAAATTTTAGACATAAAAGGAAGATTGAGATGGGTCTGTAATTTGCCAGTATACTAGGATCTAGTTGTGGTTTCTTAAAAAGAGGCTTAATAAAAGCCAGCTTGAATGGTTTTGGGACATGACCTAAAGACAACGACAGGTTAATAATATTGAGAAGCGGTTCTTCTGCTACCGGTAACAACTCTTTCAGTAATTTAGTTGGGTACAGGATCTAACAGGCATGTTGTTGGTTTAGATGCAAGTGATAAGTTTATTTAGCTCTTCCTATCCTATAGTTGTAAAGCACTGCAGTTTATTTTTGGTGCGATGAATGAAGCTGAAGAATTATACGCTGTAGAATCTACATTTGTTATTGTATTTCTGATGATATCTATTTTATCAGTGAAGAAATTCCTAAAGTCATTACTATTAAACTGTGAGAGAATATTTAAATCGGGTGGCATCTGGTTATTTGTTAATATAGCCACTGTGCTAAATAAAAACCTAGGATTTTGGTTATTTTCTATGAGTTTGTGGATATGCTCGGCCCTGGGAGCTTTTAGAGCCTGTCTATAGCTGGACTTACTGTTTTTCCACGCAATTCTAAAAGCTTTAAAAAAAAAGTTTTTTTTCTCCATTTGCGCTCAAGACTACCGAGTTTTTTTCTTGAGAGAATGGGTATTACTGTTGTACCATGGCGCAGTACGTTTTTTTCTCTAACCTTTTTCAATTTCATGGGGGAAACAGCTTCTAATGTATTAGAGAACATAGTGCCCATGTTGCTAGTCATTTCATCTAGTTCATGTGTACTTATTGGTACACAGAGCAGTTGAGATAAATCAGGCAGGTTATTTGTGAATCTGTCTTTGGTGGTTGGAACAATAGTTCTGCCCTGATGATAACGCGGAGCCATATAGTTAATAGTAGTAATACGCAGCATGCACGATACAAAGAAATGGTCACTAACATCATCACTTTGAGGTACTATATATAGATCATTAAGATCAATTCCATGTGATATAATTAAATATAGCGTATGATTAAAACGATGAGTGGGCCCGGTAACATTTTGCTTGACTCCAAAAGAGTTTATTAGGTCAGTAAACGCAAGTCCTAATGCATCAATTGTATTATCAACGTGAATATTAAAATCTCCGACAATTAGCGCTTTATCAACAGTAACCAATAGGTCTGAGAGGAAATCTGCAAATTCTTTTAGGAAATCTGTATACGGCCCTGGTGGTCTATACACAGTAGCCAGAGCAAAATATACAATATATATTTTTTTGCATATCTGACAGTGTAACATTAAACAAAAGTATTTCAAATGAGTTAAACCTGTAACCTGTCTTCTGAGTAACATTGAGAATAACACTATATATTGCTGCAACACCGCCACCACGACCAATCCGACGGGGCTTATGCTTATAACAGTAGCTTGGTGGAGTAGACTCATTTAGACCAATATAATCATTAGGTTTTAGCCAGGTTTCAGTCAAGCAGAGTACATCAAAATGATTATCTGTGATAATTTCATTTACAATAACTGCTTTGGGTGAGAGTGATCTAATGTTTAGGAGCCCAAACTTTAAAAATGGTTTTTGTTCATTTATTTTAAATTGTTCTGGTTTAATCACGATCAGATTTTTAATCTCCTGCATTAAATTTATATTTTGACCTCACTATTCGGGGAACAGACACAGTCTTTATAGATTGGACAGCGCAAGTACTTCTATCATTTAAGCGGGTAGAACAAAAGTCATCAGGGCAGTTATTTGAGATTTGGCTTACTAGTCACATGGAGCGCATCGTCCTGGAGATGTTGTCCGACATGAGCTCCGCACCGACTCTGCTGGGATGCAGACCATCAGCGCGAAACAGCCTAGGACGCTCCCAGAAAAGATTCCAGTTATTAACAAAGAGCAGTTTCTGTTCTTTACACCATGACAATAACCATTCATTTAAAGCAAAAAGCCTACTGAACTTTTCGTGTCCTCGTCGATACGTGGGAAGCGGTCCTGACACGATGATCGTCGTCGCGGGCGATGTGTGGCGCACCGTCTCGATCAGGCTCCTGAAGTCCCTCTTCAGCGTCTCCGTCTGCCGCAGCTTGGTGTCGTTAGCCCCGCGTGAAGCACGACCGCTCCAGTGCTCTCGTCAGCCTTCAGGATCGCAGGTATCTGCACAGAAACATCGAGAACACGAGCACCAGGGAAACAGTGGGTGTGCACTTTACCTTCAGCTAACATAGAAACGGACGTGCCAGACGATGGAGTCTCCGATGATCACAGCGTCGCGTTCCGTCTCGCGGAGGGGAGCGAAGCGGTTCCGGGTGGAGATCTCGAAGACCGGAGGCGGCGGAGGGGGAGAGGTCATCGCCCGGGACCTGGCTCGCGTCTTCCGCTGCGGCTGCACCCAGGGTCCGTGGTGTCCCGGCGCCGGAGTGAAGGACATCTGGGAAGATCGCGTCCTGGGTGCACCGGGCCTGTGCAGAGAAACACACGGAGTAGAGGTGGTGGGAGAGATAGCAGCGCGCTGTATACTTACCTCGGACTTGTGAGCGTCAGCCTGGGATGTTTCCAGCGCGGCTCTCCGCGCTCTCAGCTGGGTCTGGACTCTGTCAGTTTCTGGTTTTGACACTAGAGGACATTCCAGTGATATATTGTGCACTGCTTATAGTATACACACTTTATGTATAAATGAAATATTAGGCAATTTATAACAAACGTTTGATACTGTCTTTACAAAAAAACCAATAGGAAACAACTAGTAGTGACCATTAATAATAACCCTAATATAAGCACTGATATTTGATTGAGCGAGAAAAAAAACAAAACTGGATGATTTCGTCTCTCTGTCCTTGTTCTGGCGGATAATTAAGGATAGCGTTGCAAGTCCATATTAGTGGATTTATGAGTTATTAAATGTTGAATGAATATTAATCTCATTCATGAAACAGTCTATCTGGATCACAACACACATTTAAATATGCATTTAGTATAGTTTCCTAGCAACACTGCTCCTTTATGTTAGCTACTCCCCCAAACAGATGAAAACTAAAGGCATTAGTATAACTGTCAAACATCTGCATGGTACTATAAATGTCACAATAGCAAATCATACATTGCATTTATACTTAAAACGAATCCCAGACATTGACAGACAAAAACAGGATATGATCGTTACAAACATCTGTGAGATCAAGAATAGTTATTGTTAGAACTCTTGTAACTAGCAGAGCTTGTCTACAGGGTCACAGCGTGAGTTCATAAGATCGTGGATTTATAGTGAGATGGATATGCCCTTCAACATCATGTTTATATGTCACAAGCACATGATGTTTTGGCTGGAGAGAGAGAGAAATTTCTCTCTCTCTCTCTCTCTCTCGTGTACTGAAGAAAAAGGTGTCAAACTGTTAAAATCATGGGCAGAAATGGAAAAACACCCTACAACCACACATGCTATAGACACAGACACAGTGTTGACACCTCAGACCCAAACTCATGAACAGACATCAAACACAAACATACAGCAGCAGACACATTCTCATGCAGAAGATGTTGGTCTACCAAACCACATTTCACAGAATGAAGCAGTTCACTTTGACTTGTTGAACATTTTACATTTATGGTGAGCAGATATACATGTCCTCAATTTGTTTTAGAACCTAAAAATGAAAATTTTGTCATTATTTATTCACCCTTATGTCATTCCAAACCCACTGGACATTTCAATCATCTCCATTTTTGTCCATATAATGAACATTTTCAAGCTTCAAGAAATGGACGGAAGCTTAAATTAGCATGCTTGATGCACAAAAACCAGTGAAGTTTGTTCTCGCACATCAAACAAGTATGTTTTTAAAGGGAGTTTAGGTGATTTGGTTCAAAAATATTTTTGTTATGCTGGCTGAAAGTCTTTTCACATCCCGATAGCAATCGCTACATTAAGTGACAGCGCTGGAGGAGGCGTGGCTTTGGAGAGTGATTTGCAGGAAGGATGCAATCTTATGCTTTCAAAGATAGCTTTAATTTTTCTGTTTTTCAAACACATCATCCATATAAATTTGTTGTTGATTTTGTGATTCTTACCAGTCCAGGAACTCAAACAAAGACTCTGAATCTTAAGAGTGAATCTTAAGACCCTAATGTCTTAAGAGTTTCTTAAATGAAGGTGATAACATAGCTGTATTTGGGACTGAAGAAACAGACCGACGTTTGATCATCATCTCATGACGACAGGTACATACTCCACAATATCCTCCTCTTCAACTTTCTATAAAAACATGCAACATAGTGCTAAAATTGTTTGCCTTTCAAAATGTAACACATTTTCTTTAAAAGCAAATATTGAAATTAAGAATATTAGGGTTATAATACCCTTTATATACCAGCGTACCTTAATGTACAACTATGGAACTTTTTGGGGTAAATAAGGTACAAAGGTCTCATTTTGACATTTCTGCCCCAGTGACAAGCTATTGTAAGATTCCATTTTTCATTCTGCTACATTAATCCTTTTTGCTAAACATAACTAGGCAGTGGATCGGTAGTTCCATGTATGCTTTGCATGAGACAGCAAATGTTGAAAGGAAGTGTTGTGTTTTTCAGGGACATTACATGCTAATATGAGACAGGGCTAGCATCTAGTTAACTGACAACACAAACGTGTTCTGGTTTTCTTTTGAATCATTGTTTTTTGAATTTATACAATGTTTACTGACTAAAGAGTTTTTAGAGCAATTTAAGAGTGTTGATAGTGGAGTTTTCACATTGAAAACATACGGAATATGTAATAGGACACCTACTTCCGATTAAGTGTCCTTGACACATACGTATTTTAAATTAAAGGGGTCCTATTATGTTTTTTCACTTTTTTAATTTTAGTCAGTGTTGTAGTGTGTATGTTTGGGCATAAAAATAAAAATCCCTTTTCAAGAACTACAGCGAACGGCTCGTTTGGACTACAGCGTTTGTTTTCCGGGCTTTGTGATATCACAAAGCGGCTCAGAAATATGAATGGTTGGGAGGTGGGGTGGGGAGGGGCGAGTTTGTGGTTAGAACGCTTGGTTGAGTGAGTGCATCCGAGAGACGATGAAGAAGAAGTGCTGCTGCAGAGTTGGTGCATCAGACGAGATGACGAAGAAGAAGAGCTGCTGTGCTGTGGCGTAAAATTTTCGGCATGTCTAGAACAATTCTTACAAGTATAACACAACGTAACTGGGCGCCGCGGACAGACGCCGAACAGCACCGCCGGTGTGCCTACACTCATAGAAAATAAAGTATTGGAATTTTAAAGGAAGTGGAGCGAGCGACGGCGACTATGCGCTTCGATGGTGTGAGACCTGCCTGAAACGCCGGTTTTTTCACCCCGTGCCCAAACGTCTTTGTGTGGGCTCGAAAGAGGATGATGTCAGGAAACAGTGGTTGCAATTAATTTTTTAACTCTGTTCCTGAGCATTATAACCGCAATTTGCTATTGTGTGCTGCGCATTTTACTGAGGACAGCTTCCACAACACGAGGGAGTACAGTGCCGGATTCCCCCAAAAGTTTTTGTTGAAAGACGGAGCAAGGGGCGGGGCAATACTGAAACACCGTCTAAGCTGTTCACCAATCACAACGCACGGGGACAGATAACCAATCACAACACATTTTGTTTTTCGGAAGGTGGAGTTTCATCAAAGCCGGAACTAATCGAGCCGCTTATGCCAGACTGGAGAGAAAGGTATTTTAATAATGTAAATTAAGTGAAAAAATGCGTTTTTCGAACCACCAAGCATGAGAGCATGTTCTAGTACACCCCCAAAACAAAATCAAGACTTTGTAAAAGAGCATAATAGGACCCCTTTAAGAGTTTCATACAATGCGACTTATTGTGTGCATACATATTTTACACATTGAAATATTAAAAATACCTGCATGTAATTACATTTGTAATTAATTTCTGTAGTTACATCTATAATTACGATGTTGACCCTACCTCTACCCCTTAAACCTAACCAGACCTCCAAACCTGTCCCTAACTTTATCCATATCCCACCTTAATAGCAGAAAAAGTGTTTTGCAATTCAACACGAACACAACAAATACACTCAACAATTCATTATTTTATTATTAGTTACATGAATTTAAGGACACCTAATAAAAAAGGGGGACTGTAAATATCTGTTCGTGATTTAAGGTGTTGTGACAGATCAGTAACAGACACAAATGCACATGTTAAATCAGATCACTGCTAAAATAATACAATATAAATGCAGAGGTTAAAAGTTTAATACCAGTTTGCGGGTTTTTCTTTTGTAGACCGCTTGTCTCGGCATAAGTTATCTCTTATCACAAGTCGAAACGTTTAAAGACAAAATAGTAGAAATTTAAAGCACAAGAAAACACAAAATAGAGCGTTGTCACAACATATAGTAAGCATTTTGTAATGCCATAGAAATTACAATAAACTTAATTAATTTGGATGATAAGGATCACACCATACATTTGAAAAAAAGATCTTAGCAGAGTTATGCAATAATTATAACAATATTCAGATTTTTAATTTTTATGAAGCTCAACAAATTACATGTATCCTAGAATGTTAATTTGAACACAGCAGGGGTGAATCTTTATAACATATAGATTTTCTAGAGCTATCAATGAGTAAATGTTTAGATTATTTTAAAATACTTGTTTTTAAACCAGAACACATTGCCTTCTGATCAGTTCTTCTACATGCCTGTAAGATGCGAAGATCCCAATTACAAAGACAATCACAGAGATACAGCACAAGCAGAGATCAGCACTATGAGGGTGAGTCTTGAGTGAAGGCGAGGGGATCCAGTGCTATAGAATTTAAAGCTAGAAGGAAATGTGTCAGTCTGATTTTACCACAATATACAGGAATCATCATTGAAAACTGCTGCTTTTACTAACCTGGCTGGACAGAGTTGATTGATGTCCAGATGTGTGGTCTGGTTGTTGATGGGATTGTTGAGCACACAGCTGTATGTGTTTTTATCCTGATATTCCACCTCCAGAGGTAGAGAGAGACTGATGCGGAGATCAGACACACTGATGCTGGACAATAAACTGTTTCCTTTGTACCAGGAGAGAGTCACATGACCCACATTCACCACTGAACACACCAATGAACAATATGATGATGATGATGATGAAGAACATTGTGAAGAATTGCTGATGACAGGAACAGGCAGACGAGCTGAAAACATGAGAGAATGAACAGAAACCTGGGTAAATCCAGTCAACAATCTTACTTTTGGTTCAGTGTTTCAGAATCAGAATCAGAATGAGCTTAATTGCCAGGTATGTCAGGAGTGTTAGTGTAAATACAGTGAGGTATGGTGATGTGTCTGTGATCGAAAAATCTAAATGATTAAACATGGTAAATATTAATAAAATAAGAATATGTGAATATCAGGACAAATGATCGCTACTCACCATAAACAGAAATATTGAATGCTTTTGATAGCAGTTTTGCTCCACTTATCTGTAGTGTTAGAGTCCAGCGTGTGAGTTGTGATGTGTAATGTTCCATAGATCCAGTTTGTTGTTCAGCTTACGTCTGTATCTGAATCTCTCATCAGGAAGATCCAAATGTAGAGTTTTGTGTGTTTCTTTTGATGTTTAGCCGATCACAGAGTTTCGCTCCAAATTTAAACGTATGTGGCCATTTTCATTCCCCTTTCGTTACAGCAGTGTAAAGTAACTGAATCTCCCTCCATCACTGACACCATCTGTATTTTATTTGTTTCAGCACCAAAAACACCTGAAGAACATTAACAGGAATAAATGAAAGCTTCTGATGGTTTCTAAAGCCATTTAGAAACCAACCAGCCATTTAGCCATTTGTTTAAATATGAACCGAATAAAATCCAGAACAGCAGCGAAGACACAGAAGTGAAATTTGAGATACATGAAAATACAGATAAGCATGATACATTAACTTTATCTTTCTATAGTTTAAACGTATCCAATTTGCGTAATTTATTTTTACAAATAAATACACAGTAATTGTAGCTTGAAAGTTTAATTCTGCTCGAAACCGCAGAAGTATTTTTACAAATATCTTTGAGAAATTGCTGGTAATAATTGAACTTATAGAGAGAAAAGATATTTAAAGAAACAAAAGACGCCTAGAATTTGAAAGTGGTTCAAGTGAAGTTTTGGCTTTCTGATCAAGATAAATTTATTGTCAGAATTCATGGAAATTTCAAATTCAAATTAATAAATATTAAAATTATGATTAAAACGGAGAACTAAATTCTAAGTAAATTTCATGATATTGATTCATCTGGTATATAACAGTAGAAAACTGAAAGAAACTTAAAGAAATTACACCGTAAAAATGCTTTTATAACTCATCAGACTCGACCAGCACAAACAGAACAAGCAGAACAAAACAAGTGTGTGAAGCATGTTCTTTAATGGTTCAGTGAAAAGTCTGATCTAATGTCCACTGCTGTCTGCTGAAGACTGTCAACCTGTTGATCTGGTGATGAATCCTCCCCCAACAGAGGTTGACGCTCAGTTCAACATAATGTTTTCTGAGTGTTCAATATCTCTTCGATCAATCTATCTATCATTATCTATTATCTATCTATCTATCATATTAATGTTCATTAATGGTGGAAAGCATTGACATTTTTTTCACGACAGTCTGACTGGTAAATATGTAGAAGAATATTACTCTTGTATATTAATCTAGCCAACACTAGTGTTTTAAAAAATGGTTGTATATATTCAGTTTAGGCAATTGCTGTGCACGCAAATACAACATTCAAAAGTTACAAAGTGTCTGCATCTAACATTACTATTCTTACTTACAGTAAGTGCAGCTTCTGAGTCAAACCGAAAGCTGCTGCGGTCGGTTTTCTTCAGAAACGTGGTTTGTTCTGCTGGGTGGACAAACATCTTGTGCATGACAGATCTGGCATTTAGAGCATGAAGCTTGAAGGTGAAGAGCTACTTCCTGCTTTTATGCACAACTTTAACCTACAGAAACATTGAACCAGGTCAAGAAAGTGTAATACGATAATTATTACGCTGAATTATTTAACTTGTTTTAGTGTATAATAAAATAGTGTAATAATGTTTTGTAAAAGCAGCTGGAAACTCTCAATAAGGAACAGGATAAATTAAACCTACTTGGCAAAAAAAAAAAAAAAAAAACATTCAGTGGTGTCCAACCTTAAATTCTGCTTACTTATCACTGTCTTTTGTCACAACAATGAAACAAGATGTCTAAAGTTTTATCAGATGCTCACAGACGATTGACTTACTACAGTTGACATTCAGCAAAACCTCTAAAATGGGGCCTATTATTGATACCATGCTCACACTGTCATTCCAAATCCGATTATATGTATATCCGACTGGAATTTGAGCGAAATTATTGACTGTCTATTTGCTTCGCAAGTATTTAATACCTTCACTAGTTCATTCTGACCATGCACATACTCTCATTTATTACAGTAATTGCATTGAGACACAGCCAATGTGTAGCTGTGGTGTCTCTGCTAGTCTGCATTATTACGTCACCCGAAAGAGAAAGAAGGCATGTGTATCGGTCGGTGGTAGTGTGAGGAGCGCGGAACGAGGAGACCAGAAGTACAAAACCAAGGGACTTATTCTTGTCACAGGGAATCGCACGTAGCACGAGGAGAAGACATCAACATACAACTCCAGACAAGGGAGAACTGAACGGGCTAGAACTAAATAGGGTAGATAACGAGGGGCAGACAGGTGATGGGGATAACTAATAACAAGGAACAAGTGATACTAAAAATGTGAAAAGGAACTGGAAGGACCAAATAAAGAAAACAGGAACTCAACAGCATGACACCTCATAACTGGACCACAGACAGTCAAGCTGTAAGGGTCAAACTGAAAATCATTAAATAAAAGCAATATTTTGAATTAAAACCTGCAATAGCAATAAATACACTTTTCACCCTTTTGAATAGGCCATTTTTAGTATAGGGTCTATGAAGATATTTTTTTCCCACTATCCAAGAAATGCAGTCAGTTGCTGCATCCTAATCTTCAGGCTATCAATCTTAAATAGTATTCGAAATTAAAATTAGTGCATGCCAAATCATAATACATTGTTACAATAACTTACCTTTACCCTTGCCTTTTTAACTTTATTGTAAACTTCTTTATTCGATTAAATTCAAATTCCTTATATTTCTTTTATTGGGTTAGACTAGAGCTATACACATCTGGCCTATATTAAACAGCCATACAGTCATCTAGTGGTTAAACCATTACATATGACTATTATTTTTACAGGCAGCATCTACTGTATCAGATGTGAGTTGTGCTGTTTTTAGAGGGATGTGATTTTCTGCTTTAAGCACTAGAGAGCGATGTTGTGCTTATTGTGTGTGATGCTGTAATCCAATATGCAATGCACTTATTATCCAGTTTAATTTCTTCAAAAATAATAAAAGAACGGTAAGTAGCAGACAATGACATGACAGCACACCTAATGGGTGTGATTAATATTTATTAATAAATATTAGGTATACATCCATGTGATAAACTAAAAATAGAACATTTTAGTTGAGTTTCTGGATGCTATGCTACTGATGAACCACTAAATTAAAACAAAAATTCAGACATCGCATTAACACCAAAATATGTAATACAAAGTGTGAAGACAGAACAGACATACTAGCAGAGAATAAATGTCAATAAAACCAAAAGTGAGGTATTGTCCCATATGTACTCTGGCATCAATTCCAGTAGATACAGCATTTGATCATCGTTTTTTGGGGACATTTTGATACACAGCATCTGTCTTTGATTTCTGCAAGGAAACACAAACAGGAAATCCAGAACCAGCAAACAGTTTAAAACCCATTTCAAAATGATAAGAGTGATTATTTCACAATATAACTTTATAGCATCAAGCACAAGAACAGATGCGAACGCAGAGTGGCTAGAGGAAATCATACATCCAATCACATGACTTTTTAAACAAAATGATCAAATGAATGATCATCAAACATGCACAGTTGTGAGGGGTTGAAATAAGAAGGAAGCTGTCAGATTTCAGGCAGAGAAATAGAGCTAAAATATTTCATTACTTTCATATACTTTCATATTCATATAATTCAATAAAGCTTCAGTACTTTTAGGGAAATGTTTTTTTCCCCCAATAGCATCAGCTACTGATGTGATGTCTCATTCCCTCACTTCAGGTAACCAAAGTTACGTCAGTATGTTAATAGTTACACTGAGGTGCAAACACTTAATGAAAATAAGGTAAAAACATGCTTAAAAAAAGCATCCCTTTTCAAGCTGTTCCCTGTAGGTAATAATGATCAAGGCTGACCATCTACATCTGTTCTCTGTCCGTTTGATGCTATTGCACACACAACTTCAAACAGCAAGCTTCAATCAGACTAACTCACTGCAACAACTTCTTGCAACTCAAATCATGAATGATCTTACCGGTTTTCGAGATTTTGATGAATCAGTTCTGTCTTCCTCCAGTGTCTGAACTGAAGTAACTACAATACAGACATGTTGAAACAACAGAGCTTGCAATCTTGTATGGAAATCTGTATATCTGATCCAAATGCGTTAGTTAATATTTGTAGGTACTAGTTGAATTCTTTACCAGTGTTTCTAAATTTCCTGCAGATGCAGCACATCACGCCTGCAGCTACAATCAGAGATCCAGCAGTAGAAATCAGCACTATCAGAGAAACTGAGACTGGAGGATGTGAAGGAGACAGTTATTACTGTGACTGAATTTGTACATAAATACATATATCAATGCTGACATACCTGGGCATGCATGACAGAGTTTGCTGATGTCCAGATGTTGAGTCTGGTTGCTGATGGGATTGTTGAGCACACAGCTGTAGGTGTTTTTATCCTGATATTCCACCTCCAGAGGTAGAGAGAGACTGATGCTGAGATCAGACACACTGATGCTGGACAATAAACTGTTTCCTTTGTACCAGGAGAGAGTCACATGACTCACATTCACCACTGAACACACCAATGAACAATATGATGATGATGATGAAAGATTTTGTGAATAATCTCTGGTAAGGTTAGGAGTGGGTAGATGACCTGTTTAGACAAAAGAATCAGTGCAAGTGTTTTAATAAAAAAATTATCTACTTATTTTAAATATAAAAATATGTTACATTTTTGCTTTTAAAATTCTACAATTTTAAAAAAGACTTGCGCGGGATGGATTTTTCAGTCCCACTCCCATCCGCAAGAGCCCGCATAAAAGTAGCCTATATATTTTTTTTTCAGTACATCCATGAAATTCACATGAAATGGTAAGTGCTGTAAATCCCGTAAATTCCACAACATCCCAGCACAAATGCTCTCGATAAAATATTTGTTATTAAAGGGGTCATATGACGTTGCTAAAAAGAACATTATTTTGTGTATTTGGTGTAATGCAATGTGTTTATGCAGTTTAAGGTTTAAAAAAACACATTATTTTCCACATTTTTGTACATTATTGTTTCTCCTCTATGCCCTGCCTTTCTGAAACGTGTCGATTTTTACAAAGCTCATCATTCTGAAAAGAGAGGTGTGCTCTGATTGGCCAGCTATCCAGTGCATTGTGATTGGTCGAATACCTCAAGCGTGTGATGGAGATGTTATGCCCCTTACCATACTGTGATGCCCTGTCCGGCCGGAGCGACGAGACAAAAACATTAAAACCCATTATAAACAAGGCATTCGTTGCATCCAGTGGGGACATAATTACTGATTCTAATGACTTATACTGTCTTTTTACGCGTTTCGTTGCATCGCGCCGCATAAACATAAAAACAATTCTGCATTTGTGAACAAAGAAATGACAAACAACAAGCCCTACACTACACTGCCCAAAAAACTCACGTTTGAATCATCAGTGGCTTATTTCTTTAAATTGAAACGTATTTCAGACTGTCCTTGCAAAGTTGGATTTGCCCCACTTTATAGAAACAGACACGGGCATTGTAGGCTACTCTCACAGGAAACAGTCCCATCGGTCCTCCATAAATGCGCTGCACACACTCGAATATTTTGTGGGTTGAACTGTTCCAGACCAGTGTTGTAAATACAACTTAACCACTGACGTCTTTTAGTTGTGTCCACTTGTGTGGAAGTGTCCAAACATGTCGTCACCGTCTTCCTCCCGGCTTTCTCATAACGTGAATTCACGCATGCTCTCGCAGTTCCCCAAACATATTGGCTGCACGTCAACAACGATACTACGCGAGAATAACAAATTTCCCTGCTCTGTCGTGTCTTTGTTTGAATTTGGGCGGCGTTAATGCAAATCTTCCCACATAGTGACGTTATTACCATTTGTTTGAGGCTGGCCTTTTGTCTAAGCCAAACTATTGCCATCTTTAGGAAGGCGTGGTTGATTCTTAATTTTTATAAAGAATATCTCTTTGGATTTGAGACTTTAGTCTTTGCAACTTTACAGATCTTCTTCATGCACCAAGAGCTTGTAACACTTCAAAGAGAAAGGACAAATTTAAATCGCATCATATGACCCCTTTAAAGCATCAACATTCACAAACCACTGTTATTTTTAACAGAAAAGCATATGGCCTGCTGCATGCGTGGTTTGGCATAGCAGAATGCGAGCAAAGAGTGCTTACTTTCTAATTACTAAAAAGCTGACATCTCAGTTCATCGCAATCTCACAAAGCTGTTATAACACAATGAATATATGCACAATGAATCTTTCATTGTGTCCACACTTTGTGTGTTATACTGAGAGGATTCGTGAGCACGCAAATTTTAGCACTACCCAAGAACTTCCTTTTGAAAAAGTGGATTCTAAACCTCTGATTGCCCATTGCTTTCCAGAAATCAACAGCCTATGTCTGTGATTGACTACATTGCTCAACGCTGCAAACACGTTATAAATAGAAACTCTGCCTATATGCTTGTGCCTGTTAATCGTTTTTATTTTATATTAGTTATTCTTGTTGCTTTTGTGCAATAGATGAATAGCAATTATTTATTTGTGTTTAGATATTTCTATTTTGCGGGAGTCCTGCAAATCATTTTATTCTCCCGCATCCCGCTGGACACGAGTGTCTACCCGCACTCACCCATTAAGTGTTGTCCCACGCCGCACTCTGTTGCGGTAGTCCCATGGGAGTGCAGCAGGTCTCTACTTTCATTATAAGCACTTAACCATAACCTCAATTTCTTGGGGAAAAAAGGAGTCATATTTTATTTGTGGTATTCAACCTTATTCCAAGTGCTGTTGATTAATTTTAATTTATTATTAAAGGTGTTATAAACTGAGAAATCAAAATTCCCTTGATCTTCTGACATATAAGAAGTCAATGTACTATGAAAACATCCTGTAAGTGTCACATCTCAAAACTTTATCGTTAGTCTAAAACAGCTTATATTAAAGCCAAGCCTGCTCAGTTGTTTTATGACCATATACGATGCCTAAACACCGCCTCTGCAGAAGAAGATCAATGCCTGCTTTACTTCTTTTTTTTCATTGCCTGCTTCTACATCACTGCCTGTTTAGCCCCACCCCATTCACAATGTAATAGGCAAGATGATGAGAGAGGCAAATGCAGGTCTACGCAGAAACCAAACGATACAGATGGTTCTGAAGACAAGATGCTGTGCAGTGCCAAATTGTGGAAAAACAAATATTTGCATTGCCTTCCTTCTGATCCCAGCGTTAGGAAAGAGTGGTTAGCTTTATTTTTAATAAAGTTCCAGACCACGTCAGTAAGAACTCTGTCCTTTGTTCACTTCATTTCACCATGGATTCATTTACAAACAAGGCACAATTCGACACAGGATTTTCAGAAAGATTGAAACTATAAAGATGATTGCGTATTTGAGAGTCCAAAAGGTACGTCACAAATCACCAAGGTGGTGTGAGTAACTGTTTTTATTATGTGCTCACTGTTGTTTTGTCTGTTATTACAGATCGTTTGACATTTACTGAGTATTTATGCGTCCATCTGTAAAGGATGTAGGTTGTCAAATATACACAACTGTAACCTGGACACACCAAGCCGACTTCAAAGAAATAGCGGCGACGAAAGCCGACGATGTTGTCGCCTCGCGTCAGCAGCGTCAGACCAAAAAGCTGCGCTCGAACACACCACACAGACTACAGCCGACTGCAAACTAAACACGTGCGTTCTGCGCCTGCGTGAGAGGAATTAACCATGGCGGCTCAGGCTGAGGATGCAGTGGCGGCACCGCTTCCCATACAATGTTTGAGGTGAAAATGGATAGGAGGACGAGTTAAATGTTTATAAAATTCACAATTACTTTCAGTTCCATGGTCTAGAATGTGTATTTTTTGTTTTTAATTTCACAGTTTGTAATACCAGAACGTAAGCGCCGGCTTTCTATCGCGAATGTGCCGATCTGCTTGATGTACCTATCTACAACCGCTAATGATATAGAGACGGGGACGGGGGAGGCCGTTGAGAGAGCTGGTACGTTCAAGTTCAAACCGGTGTGCAACGTTTTGCTATGGTTTCCGGTTTGAACGATATGTTTCCTGGAAACGGTGTGCAACAGGTTTTTGAGATGCGTTTTCTCTTGTTTGGGGTGTGTGTCAAACATGTCAGCCCAATCAACAGCAACATGTATATAAACCACGCGGTATTAAAGAGACAGCTGCACAATGTAATTAACATCAAAATAAATTCACAAGAGCAAGTATATTGTTTGCACATGTTTATTTACATTAAAGGCAAAATAACTGAAATAATAAGAGCACACGTATAGATCTGGAACTTCTTTAAGTCTGTCTAAATATCATTAATAATTGCAATGTCTTCTGGTCCATATCCTTTCTTAGGAAGGTGTGCTAAATACTTATTAATGTAACATAAAAATACTATACATTTTATATATTTTGCTATTGCATTGTGTAGTGACACTTTCATAAACTTTTCTATGCTCCTCTGATTATATAATGGTAAATATTACAATAACATAGCTCAACAACAGTGATCAGCAATAATGATAAGCCTAATATTCACAATAAAAATAATAAGGTCATATAGATCATAACACAGTCTTGGAGGTATGCGAGGCAAATGTTGGATCACAATAATTAGGAGCCACAGTTTCCACAAATCCCTTCACTCGATTTGGATGTTCTCCTTTATTCTGGAGGGCAAGGTCAGTGACTGTAACATCGAGCGTATTTGCAGTATTAAACACGTATTTATAAACGATTTCATCAGGCTCCGAAAATTCTCCAAAAAGAACACAAAGAATGGCCTTCACAGCTGCCATAGTTGCAACTCTCGCGTCGTCAGAACAGGGTGTTCAACGCACCACCGCTTCCGTTTAAAAAACGTTTTGCACCGTTGTTGTCGGGGCTGAACGCAGCCCTGGTCTCCTTCCCTCCTTGGTAAAAAATTTCCAATCAGCATCGCAGTGTTCTGGAAAAGAGACCCTGGCCTGTGGACTGATATCAACCAGTCATCATAGAGACGTAAATCACGTGATATTAGTTTGAACGTCTCCCGCTGCACTGATAATGTACCAAGTACTAATGATGAGTAGCCATGTTGAATATTTGATTGCCAACAGATTTACCAAACTGTCATTCAAACAGTATACAAATTTGAAAAAAAGGAAAACAGCCTAAGCTGGATATAGGCTAGCAGTCGGCTTAATTAAATGGCGCAACAGACAGCTCTTTTTACCACAGTCTTTTAAGAAGGGATGGATGTTTGCTTCAAGTGATAGGCCAGGTAAGTGTAATTATATTATCTTGCTGTATGTGTGTCGTTTTCTTTACGTTTTCTGACTAAAAGCAAGCAAAAAGCCATTTTAAAGTGGTTAAGCAAATAATAATAATAATAATAATCGGCAGGGATCCCAGACCAATACAATTAAGCCGGGCTCACACTACAGGATTGAAAGACTAGCCGAATCCGGGGGGGGGGGGGGGGGGTTTTTCACCACTACGCAACAAGATTTGTTCTCATCTGTCTCGTCTTGTCATAGCTGCGCACATACTACACAACACAATGCTAACGAGGTGCACACACTACAAAACATTCAGTGAAGAGGCGTTCCCGACCATCAGCGAAAATACGTTTTCTCACATAAATTATCACGAGAAATTACAGCGATTATAGGCAATTTCTTCAAGCATGGACGATCAACTGGCCCTTCAATTGGTCTGTGCAGTTATTTTATCCGAAAGAAAGAAGAAACCATGACATAAGAGAATATGGCAGAAACAAGGCTTGGAAGATGTGGGGTTTGTCGCAGACTGTGGAAATCTGTCCACAACAAAAATCCTGTAGTGTGAGCCTGGCTTTAGTGTGCCTCCTCTATTTTAAAACCCACAAGCTGCCACTGGGAATTAACTGTCTGATCAGCTGCTATCAATTATTTGTCATTCAAAGGGAGAAACCGAAACAAAGATATACGAGATAAACGCAGATATACGAACGTAAACAAAGCAGCGCTTGCTCACCATTTTGAATATCAGTAACATTGATAACTTTAATAATTTTAAGCATTTAATTCGCCTATTAGAATGACTGGGAAAGATCACGTAACATTTAAGTCGCCTTTAAACAGCCTTCTGTCTGTACCACCTTCATTTAGGTGCTTGTTTTCATCACTTTCGCTTTAATTCTCGGGCACTGACTCGTTCGCTAAACTGAACATCCAATCAGAAGAAAACATGTTGAATCGGGCAAACTGCCGCCGACGTGAGCCCGACGAGAGCCGACGAGTGGAACACACCAAACAAACTAGCCCGACCGTCGCTTGCCGCTGGCCAACGGCCTTTAGCCAATCATAGCCGTGGGCGATGAGGCCGGGTCAAAACAGAACAGAACATATCCTATTACTTTAAAATTATGATGTTTTTTATGTAAACATCTTGATAACATTATAAGTGGACCTCTGAGAACAGATTAATTATTAATATAACAAGAATATGTGAATTTAATTTCTACTCACCATAGATAGAAACACTAAATGTTTTTGATGACCATTTTGCACCAATTATCTGTAGTTGATAATGTCCAGCATGTTGAGTTGTGATGTCTGTGATGATCAGAGATCCAGTCTGTTTGTCTAGCTTCAGCCTGTCTCTAAATCTTCCATCAGGACTATCATATGTGGAGAAGATTTGCTTATCTCTGTTGATTTTAGCTATGAGAAAATGATCAGCTCCAAATTTCCACAGTATATTGTCGGTGTCTTGTATTTCAGTAACATCCATGCGTAAAAGGACAGAATTTCCCTCTATCACTGACACTGACTGTATTTCATCTTTCAGAGCAACAAAAACACCTTCAGGACAAACAAAACAGGTTTTAGACAGGTTAAGGCTCCTGATGGTTTTCAAAGCATGAAATCAACTGCAGTTTGAAACTCTATGTTTATTGCTTTTTGACCAATTAATTTATATTACTTTTGTTGTTATTCATGATAATTTTAAGAGTTAGCTGGGCAGGATTCCTATGTGTCTGGTAACAATCCTTGAAGTTAATATATTTAAAAATCACAAACAAAACAAATGAATGACCAAACAAACGGCTTGAGATATGAAAGTGGCTCAATGGAGGATTTCACTTCCTGTGATTGTTTTTTTCGTTATAGACATTTATTCTCCATGACTTTTAACATTTTATTACTTTTCATGACTTTTCCAGGCATTATTACAATTTAAATTACAATGAAAAAATCCAAGATCTCACAATATCTTAGTTGTCTGATTTGATCTGAGATAAAAGCAAAGTGAAAATAGTCTAATCTGACAAGTAGCAATAGTTTGTTACTTGTTCTGAAACATGATATATTAAGCCTTAAAAAAGCATTAATAACTTACTGATCAGACTCCACCAGCACAAACAGAACAAAACAAACATGTGAAACATTTTCTTCAGTTGTTCAATGTCTGATCGAATAAGACCATCTGTTGAAAACACTCCTCCCACGACAGGTTTTGAACCCCCTACTTCACATGCACATTCTCTGTGTGTATGTTATACATAGTCTTCTGTCCTGTAGACTTCTTATAGACTTTAACTGTTCCTGACAGTGGAAAACAATCTTGATCTTTATCATTTAACTTTGATAATGTCTGAAAGGTATAGTTGTCTGACTATATTAATTATTACTCCTATTAATAGAAGAGTGGTATGTTATGCCAATTTCCTTGCATGGTGGCATGGGATCTTACTGACTTTGAAATGGTGTTATAATTAAACAAAATTACCTATATACCAGTTATTGTGTATATGGAAAAATAAAACAAGAAAGTTGGCAGTTTTACTAAGGTTTGATTCTAGCAGCTCATACTGAGTCATACTGAAACCTCCTGTGGTTGTTTTTCTTCAGAAAAGTGGTTTGATCTGTTGAGTGAAGAAACGTTGTGTATGCGGCCATCGGTTCGATGTGTTTAGTTTGTAGATGAAAAGTTTCTTCCAGTTCTGCTGCTATGAACTTTAGAGTTTGACTTCCTCTCTAGATAAAACTGCTTTAGAATGAAATAAAGTAGTAAATCAATCAATCAAAACTGATGTATGAAAAGTCAAATAAGATTCATTTACATTACATTTATTAATTTGGCAGGAAAACAACAAGCGATTCATCATCATAAGATGGCAATAAACACGAGAAGTTCCCATTATACAGGTCTTTAGTTTATCATTTTTTTAAATGATCACGGATAGGATGAGTTTCCAGTTGTTTCTTGAAACTTGTGAGGGATTTGGCTGTTCGGTGTTAGGTAGGTCATTCCACCAGTGAAGAACAGTGAAAGAACAGTGAAAGAAAACGTCCTTTAAGTCACTATGAAATTAAACATCCAGTTTCTTAATATATAATATAATATAATATATAATTATTATTATTTATTATGTGCCTGCGTAATCTCTTCCCTGATGACACAAGTCTCTGCAATAGGGTTGGACAACTTGTCACTGACGTATGTTCCACCAATAGCAAACGACAATGATCTTATCAATTCCCGCCCTACATTTCCCTAACAGTCATTTTCCCAGAAAAGGTTTAATTGTGATTTAAAAAATGGCCTTCTGAAACAGAGATCAAATTCAGAACACCTGGACTATGAAGTCCTAAACTAAAATAAATGAGATTCATTTAAAACCAACTGTGCTAATTTGAATTATTACGGCCAAGGTCGCCTATAAAACATGAAGTGAACCAAGAAAAACTTAAAATTGTATGGAACTGAGAAGCAAATCCATGTAAAAAAATAACAGCAGATTTTACTGAGGAAAATAAACTTTTTAAGCAAATAGCTGTCAGAACAAACACACATAGACGAAAGAGCAGATGAATCCAGGCAAGTTTTATAACAAGAAGGTCCAGAATGGTAATATAAAAATGAAGTATGACTTTCCTTACAGGTGCACAGGGGACCCAAACTTTGACACAATACCCCCACCCAGCAAGCAATAGCCGTCATTTCATTTCTATATGTAACCCACTTCTAGCCCAAATAACCTTGAATTTGGTTTCATGTCGTTTTTTGGCAAAATAACTTGTGAGATGTATGATATTCCATCATGTAAGCAAAGTAACAGCGTTTACAGGGTGTTTGGTTTCAATTCTTTGACATGTTCAATACGTAGCCTGAGCGTAGCCACGATTTAGCTCTGTAGTCAGAGCGGCTATCTGTAGCCCACTTATAGTCAAACCTGACTCACTGTAGTTTTTGGCCAGACAGCGCATGAGATGGTTGATATCCCATCATGTTCGCAGTGTCAATAATATCTACAAAGATATAAGTGTCATTTCATGACATGGTCTATATGTAGCCACGATTTAGCTCTAAATTGGACGGGTTACGTGTAGTCTGCTTTTAGCCCACCTGGCTAAATCACTGCGGTCAAGCCAGCCCGCGCTTTGAAAATGCACGGTCAAACCAGGCACACTATTTTTTTGTTTGCGCGTGTAATTGTGTAATCTGCTTTGAGAGCAGTCAAAATGCATGCAAAGAAGCTGTCATACCTAAGTTTCCTTTATAATTTGCTTAATTTAACTTTTATTTTTAGTTTGTAAATGCATTATTTTTGTACATAAACGTTTGTATTGTACATAAATTAGTATAAATGTTAATAAATGTTAATATTAATGTTTTATATTCATTGTTTTTCTTAATTTAATGTTTGTGTGTGTGTGTGTATATATAAATATATATATATATATATATATATAGTATGTTTATATATGTTGTTTGGTGTGTGTGTGGTGTGTGTGTGTGTATAACACAAAATGCCGTCCTATAGAACGTCCACTGTGTCCATATTCCAACACTCCTCACAAGTGTCCTTAAAGATGTTTGCTCATTCTTTTAGTTTATATGTATTCAGAGTGACCCTGACATCACTGTCCTTCATTTTCAAGGCATTTTACTGTAAGTTTTGGAGAAAACTAAAAGCCCAAAATCCCCCAAACAACAAATGCGCTACACTTGCACTGGTCCCATATTCCACACTCATAAAAAGTGGTCCTTTATAGGTGAGCGCAGTCGTTCAATGAATATGGTCAGAGTGACCCCAGACTATCTCTGTATTATATTCAATATTTACTGTATAGTTTTGGAGAAAATGGCAATTCACCAAAACCTCTAAATGCATAAGCATGTTGCATCACGTTAATTTCAAAAACCCTCATAAAATATTCGTTATAGGTTTGCTCGTTCTTTTAATTTGATTCCTGTTCACAGTGAACCCTGCCTATTACTGTATATATTTAGTATTATTACTGTATTAACTGTGGTTTTTTGGAAGAAAATGATGGCAATTATAGATATTTATGATATATATATTAGAATGGTAAATATTGATTTATATTTATTACTGAACCTGGCCTTTTTAGATACAGAGAGAGCATGAGCTAATTGAATAGAATATTTTGTCATTGTACAAGTACAGTAAGATTTATTTTGTTTCTCGTGTTCCTCGTCTGTTATATTACGTCTTTAATTGATTTTTTCCACTACAGTCGACTATGTACATTGACTGACATCACCACCTGATAAACTAACCACTAAATATGTCGAAACTTAATTTGCTGAAAGTTGCTTTGACAATGATTGTATCGTGAAAGCGCTGACAAATAAACTGAATTGAACTTGGAAAATTTTGAAACTTCCAAATTGATAGTAAATCTTAATAGAAATGATTTAAAATGGCAATATAAAATTATTAATTATAAAATGTTTGCAGCGGTATTAAAATAGTGCAAATAGCTCAGATTTGCAATGCAGCATTAAAACCTAAACAGTAGAAACAGAAAACATTGTAATAAAACGGTAGGGGTGAATTTATTATTCCATGTACATTTGAGGTTAATGTGTGTGCTGGGCTACTTTTTTTTTTCTTTTAAATTCTTAGTTTTTAATAGTTTATTATTATTAGTATTTTTTCATTTTTAATTTTTATGAACCCCCCCCCCCCCCCCCCCCCCCTCGTAAGTTGTTAAATTCAGCTGATTTTTTATCATAATATTTATATTTAAGTGTATTGTATTTATAAACTTGTATTTTGTCATTAATTCCTTTGTATTTTTATCATTTTGTATTGTCATAATGTTATTTTTCTTAATAAAAGCTGTATATTAAATTGGTTTGGATGGATTGACATTTTGTTGTCTATTAGACGTATATATATAGTCGTTTAATAGCCGTCTAATTGATCACTAGTCTATTCTTGGGCTATGGTTAGACATCTATTATATTTTCACTGACAGCCCAAATTTAGCCTTGTTTTAGCCTAGACCCATATTCACCGTCTATTAGATGTAATATGTAGTCGTTTAATGCCATCTATTGATGACCTATTCTGTTCGTGGCTATGGTTAACATCTTATTAAATATTCACTGACAGCCCAAATTTAGCCTTGTTTTAGCCTAGACCCATATTCACCGTCTATTAGATGTATATATGTAGTCGTTTAATAGCCGTCTAATTGATGACTAGTCTGTTCTTGGGCTATGATTAGACGTCTATTAGATTTTCACTGACAGCCCAAATTTAGCCTAGTTTTAGCCTAGATGTCTGGGCTGTGTTTAGACGGCTAATAGACGCTAATCATCAGCTTATACTTTATTACTTTATTAATTACTGTTTTATGAAATCTGTGGGTGGACATTACAATAGTAATTCGCTACAGGTGTTGTGGGAGAATATATATATATATGAACTGCTGCAGATGTTTAAGACTAGCAGAGGACCTGCCAATAAATATACTGACCAGGTGATGGTATTACTGACAGGAAAAATTGACCGTCAGCAGTCTTTGGAGAACATACCAATGAAGAGCATGACGACGATTTCCTGGAGGAAGACTAGAGCTACTGTTTAAAAGAAAATGACACACACACACACACATACAAAAAATTAAAAAGGTAACTGCGACTTATGTCACAATTTTGACTTTATAACACAAAATTAAGACTTTATATCTCGCAACTCTGACTTTATAACATGGAACTATGACTTTAAAACTCACAATTGCGAGTTTACAATTCTGAGAAATAAAGTCAAAGTTGCCAGTTTATATCATGCAATTCTGAAAAAATTATAATTTTGAGAAAAAAAATAACAGTTTTTTATTTTATTCACTGGTGGAAATGTGCTTATACAAGATCAAAAATATTTTTAATCTCTGCACTGCACATATTGCACAGTTTTCAAAAATGCCAAATTCTACTATAAATTAATGTTTTTATTTTATTTTATTGATTGGTTGATTGATTTATTCATTCAACATTTTTTTTTATTACACTCAAAGTTTCTTAAGGAGGTTCCATTGTTGCCAAGTCCACGGTTTTCATGTTATCATCATGTTGTCATGTTAAATATGAAAAGGAGTTGTGTTCTGCTGAAAGGAGGTTTTGACCCCCTCGGAATGCAAATTTGGAGGGATTTTGATAGCCAATTTCCCATGGAAAGCGATTGGGATAGTTTTATTACCAGTGGGTTGGTTTTATTATGCAGACCTGGCAGCCCGAGGGACACTGGGTTGTGACTGAGGCCAAGATGGACGGAAGTGGAGTAGAGTCCGGAAGTGATCTGGATTTGGAGGATGTAGATGGCGGGGGAAATGAAAGAAACAGAAGTAGTAAGTGGACTTTAGTAGAAAAGCGGAAAAGAAGGAAAGATTGGAGCCAAACATCAGGAACAGAAAGTGAGAGAGAATGTCATCAGATGAGAACAAGAAAGGAGGAGTTTAAGGTATTGGTGAAGTTTATGTCGGAAGAAGCAAGTAGTTTGAATCCCTTGAAATTGACTAAGTCACTGAAGGAAATGGTAGGAAATATTGAAAGTGCTAAGATGTTGCGAGATGGAAAAATTATAATTTTCTGCAAAGACAGTAAACAACAAAAGGCTGCTCTAGGGTTTAAGACTATTTTAGGGCAAAAGGTTACTAGTCAGGTTATGGGAGAAAAGAAATGGATGAGAGGAGTTATTACTATTAGATATTACTGTATCAGTAGATACGATTAAGAAAAGCATCTCAGGAGCAAAAGTGATAGATGCGAGGAGGCTGAAAATATACCCGAGACAAAGAGAGGATGGACAGTCTTTCTGTAATGGTACATTTTGATGAAGAAAAATTGCCGGAAAGAGTGTTTTTAGGATTTATGAGCTATGTAGTTCGACTTTACATTCCACCCCCGCTAAGGTGTTTTAAGTGTCAAAAATATGGACATGTGGCTACAGTATGCAGAGGGAAGCAACGCTGTGCTAAATGTGGGGGGGATCATGAATACGGAAAGTGTGAGGAAGGTGTGAAACCTAAATGCTGCAACTGCGGGGGAGAACACAGTGCGGGGTATGGAGGTTGTCAGATCAGGAAAAATGCGGTCAAAGTTCAAAATGTTAAGATAACGGAAGGATTAACATATGCAGAGGCAATCAAGAAAGTTCAGATGAGAGAAAAAAGGAAGTTGCAGAAGAAACCGTTGTAGACTCAAAAAGGAGAAATGAGCGTCCGAATCAGGGAAAAGAAAACGCCGATAAGTTCCTGACTGATAAGTTGGCATTTGTTGCGTTCATCGTAGAAGTAGTTAACTGCTCTGCACAGACTGAGAGTAGAACTGAAAGAACAAGAATAATCTTAAGAGCGGTAGAAAAGTATCTGAATGTAGAAGGAGTAATAGTAGAACAGATAAATGAGAAACTGAAGATGCATGCTACTAACCCCCAGGCAGTATGTGGAGGTTCTTAATGGTATTTTTAATCTTGCAGTGGAATGCAAGAAGTTTAATATCAAATGGACAAGAATAAAAAAAAATGGATTTACAATTTTAAGGTTAACCCTCAAAATAATATGTGTACAAGAATCGTGGTTAAAGCCTAAATTAAGCTTTGTGGTTCAAGGATACGAAGCGGTACGCAAAGATAGGAATGAAGGAAATGGAGGGGGAGTAATAACATTCATTAAATTAGGAGTAGCATATAGGGAGGTTAAAGTGAACAAGGAATACAAGGCAGTAGTGATTGATGTAAGAACTGGTAATCAGAATATAAGATTATGTAAAAGATTAAATAAAGATCTGCTGAAAAATATTGGAAGAGAGGGTAATTTTAACATAGTGTGGTCTGGTGATTTTAATGCTCATAGTACTTTGAGGGGAAGTGCAAATAATGACCAAAATGGGAATGTGATAGAAGAAATATTAGACTGTAGTGACCTAGTGTGCCTAAATAATGGGAGTATAACAAGATTAGATGTAGTAAGAGGAAGTAATTCAGTGTTAGATTTAACTATTGCATCTAATAATTTAGCCAGGCAATGTGAATGGGAAGTTTTAGATCATAGTAATATGGGAAATGATCATTATCCTATAAAATGTAATATAGGGATAGAAACTGAAGTATGCCAAGAGGAGAAAATTCCCAGATGGAGGTTTAAAGCTGCAGATTGGGATAAATTCAAAGATGTATGTGAAGGTAAAATGATAAGTACACAATTTAGTTTTGAAGATGTAGAGGATGTGAATAATAAAATAAATATGATTCTGTGTAGTTCAGCACAAGAGACAATAGGGAAAAGTAAAGGGGCAAAAATGAAAAAGGCTGTACCATGGTAGACAGAAACATGTAGTGAAGTAATTAAAACCAGAAACAGACCTTTAAGAAAAGTTACAAAATCTCATTCTTTTGATGATTTTATAAATTACAAGAGAACAAGCAGTGGTAAGAAAAGTAATAAGGATAACTAAAAGAAATTAATGGAGACAATTCTGTGATGAAATTGGTGTAAATATACGTAGATATAAGTGATATGTGGAATATGGTTAGGAAAATGGGTGGGAAACAGATGTATAAAAGTATTCCAGTTTTAATAAAAGAGTGTAGATATATAATGACTAATGAAGAAAAGGCAGAGGAATTAGCAGAAGCATTCGTTAAGGTTCATAGTAATATTAATGTTTCGGAAAGTATGAAAGTACAGAGGGAACAAATTTTGAAAGAGAATCCTAATGTGTTGGTTCGAAAAGTGCTATCTGGATGCACATTGGATACAGATTTTACAGTGTATGAACTGAAGCAGGTGTTAAACAGGGTCAAAAATACATCGCCAGGAAAAGACGAAATATGTTATGAAATGATAAAACATCTTTTAGATGTGTCTCTGAACATTATTTTAGAGTTTTTTTTTTAATAAGATATGGGAGTTAGGTAAACTCCCTACCTCTTGGAAACACGGAGTGATAATTCCAGTTGGAAAGCCTGGAAAGGATCACTCAAAAGCATCAAATTATAGACCAATTTCTTTAACATCTAATTTATGCAAAGTGATGGAGAGAATGATAATTAGCCGATTAAATTATGTAATAGAAAAGAAAGATCTAATATGTTCATATCAGAGTGACTTTAGAAATGGGCGTAATACAATGGATTCAATAATATGTCTAGAATCTGACATTAGAAAGGCAATAGTGAATAAGGAGGTGTTAGTAGGTGTGTTTTTTGATGTGGAAAAAGCCTACGATATGCTGTGGAAAGAGGGACTTTTATTTAAATTAGACAAGATGGGAATAAAAGGAAAAAATGTACAATTGGATCATGGATCTTTTGATTAATAGGACCATACAAGTAAGGGTCGGAACAAGTTATTCTAGGACTTTCTCAACAGATAATGGGACCTCACAAGGAAGTGTGTGTAGCCAAGTTTTATTTAACATAATGATAAATGACATATTTTCAATGATTGGACAAGGATTTGGTAAATCTTTATATGCGGATGATGGTGCCTTGTGGAAAAGGGGAAGAAATTTAGTATTTGTGGAAAGTAGTATGCAGAAAGCAGTTAATGAAGTGGAAAAATGGGTAAATAAGTGGAGTTTTAGACTGTCAGTAGAAAAAACTAAAGTGATATGTTTCTCAAAAAAGAAGAAATCACCAAATATTAAACTAAAGATTTATGGAAAAATGTTAGAGCAGGTAACAGAAATTAGGTCCTTGGATTATGGATGGACTCAAAACTAACTTTTGCATCACATATTAATAAAGTAATAGATAAATGTAAAAAGGGAATAAATATCTGAAGATGTTTGGCGGGGGTAGATTGGGGTGCAACCCGACAGGCATTGAAAAGAGTATATTGTGCAATGATTAGACCTATGATTGATTATGGCAGCATAGTATATAGTTCGGCATCAGTATCTATGTTGAAGAAAGTAAGTGGTATTCAATCTCAAGCATTAAGAATAGGAAGTGGGGCATTTAGAACATCGCCAGTCTCCGCGATGCAGGTGGAAATGGAGTTGCATTTAGACCTCCGGAGACTTAAGTTAAAGATGGCATACTGGTGTTCTGTAAGGGGGCATGTAGAAACCCATCCAGTCAAAGATGTATTACAAAAATGTTGGAACATGAGTATGTAAATTATAGTAGCTTTGGGGTGGAATGCCAATGCAGATGCTAAGAAGGTATGAATTAATGACATAAAAATAAGTTCAACGATAGCAATACCAATTATACCCCCTTGGCTTTTCTGAATGCCAATGGTAGATCTCCAGTTGCATTTTAAAATAAATTAAAAGGAAAGGTGTTTGCCTAAATAAATAGTAGTGGATCAATATTTGAAACCAAACTATTTTAATAGTATTGAAATATATACGGATGGGTAAAAAAAAAATCCAGATTCTGGGTGTACAGCAGCAGCCATATGTATTCCCTATTTTAAATATAGCACAGTTAAGAGGTTATCTAATGATGTATCTGTATTCACAACAGAAATGATGGCAATTTTAATGGCTTTGCAGTGGGTGGAAGAAATCAATCCTATAAGTGTAGTAGTTTGTTCAGATTCATGTTCAGTATTAAACAGTTTAAATAGTGGGAAATCAGCATCTAGACAGGATATACTTTATGAAATTTTACAGGATGTATATAGAATAAACCAAACAGGAGTAAGAGTAGAGTTTTTATGGATACCTGCCCATGTAGGTGTAGAAGGAAATGAGGTGGATAAGCTGGCCAAGTCAGCATTTAGAAAAGAAGAGATTGACATAGAAATTCCTTGAAGTAAAACAGAAGTAAAAGGTATGATTAAAACATCAGTTGGAAGTATGTGGCAAGACGTATGGAATAAAGAGTCAAAAGGGAGACACTTATTTATCATTCAACAGAAAGTGGGGATTGAAAGAAAGGTATATGGAAATAGAAGAGAAGATACTGTTATAACCAGGATCCGTATAGGACACTCTAACCTTAATTATTCATTGCATATAATAGGAGAAAGTGAGTCAGATAGCTGCAGTTACTGTGAACAGTTGAACATGTGCTCTTACATTATGAGGCATATAATAGACAAAGAAAGCAACTTGTTGAAAAACTAAGAGATATGGAAATCAATGACATTTCAGTTATGAATATATTTCAGAATGCACAGAAACATCTAAGGGTTTATGATTTTCTTTTATCCTCTTCCTTCAAAATATCGGGAGATACAGATTTGCTTATAATTTTAGTTTTTCAAGTATTAATTTTTTTTTTTTTTTTTTTTTTTTTTTTTTTTATTTATTTATTTTTTTAAGTATTCTATTAGTATTAATAGAAATGTTTCGTTCATCGAGGCCTCACACTCCAGCCCAGTAGGTGGCGGAAATGCACCTTAAGCTGGTTTGCCAACCGCCATAAAACACAAAAGAAGAAGACCTGGACCTTTTCTCCATTTTGACCTTGGCATTGCAGAGGTTCTTCATTACTGCAAAGGAAACTGCATTTATTTGATACAATCAGCATTCTTATTATTATTTTAGTATTGAAAATGAAGAATCTTTTAATTTGCCTCTTGATTTACTATGGTAAGACATTTAAATGTTAAATCCTCTTCCATTTCCGCCTATAATTACTTTATATTCGATAGAGATGTATAGATAGTGTGTTTTGATTGACAATTGTAGACGTTTATTTGCTATAATCTCTGGTACACGATAAATGCCAACGATGTGTGTCGCACTTACAAATATGTTAGTTTCAGTTTTGACATTATGGTAAAAATATTGAAAATGGGGTCCCTGTTAATGCTCGGGTCAAGTGAATTTTGCAATATTAGTGTATTTTTAACTGCGTCATGATGCTCATAATGCCTAGCTTGATTAAACATGGGTATCTTTTACATACGTAATCAAGCCTACACCCAGGAATTTATCTTTGATTTTCACAGTATTGAGTGTGGCATTACGCTGTTTCCATGCATTGAAAATGTTAACAGTGGGATTGTTAAACATTAACGCGCTAACCATTTCGTTTTTGTTACGCATGCACATATCACGCGTCTCCATCTCCATGTTTGTTTGTCTTGTGTGTGCCTTGTCGCGGTGCGCGCGGCGCCCGCTCGCAGGAGAACGAGAAAAGGCGTATTTATGTTTACCAGTCATTTAATTGACGTTATCTAATGTAATCTACAATCGGTTTTGACACGCGGCTCCTTCGCACAGCCCTAATGCTAGAGCTGTGAATTGCCATAAGGATTCCAAGGATGAGTGCCTTCTAAGTGTAGCGTCTCTGGCGATGATCGCTCCGCTCCCCCCCCCCCTATACGAGAAGGCATGCCCAGGCCGTTTACACGCCCCCGTCCGCCACCCGTCCCTTGACTTCCTCCTCCCCCATGTCAAAACTGCTGAAAAACGAGACCGCTAGAAACGTGAAAGCGCAAAGGGAAAGAACGTTATTGCATCTCAAATTTTAACTGAACGCAAAATAAAAGCCTCGTTGGCAAATAAATTAGTATCAGGCATGGAAATATGTATGGCCCAATTCATTGCTTGTTTTCTTTATTTTTTTTTGCAATTCTTTATTTTTGTTTGCAAAAAACATTTTTTTCTCAATACTTTTATTTTCTTTTGCAATTCTTTATTTTTGTTCGCAAAAACACATTTTAGTTTTTCCTCAACTTTTTTTTCGTTTGCAAAACTTTATTTTCTTTAGCATATATATGTGGCATTATTTTGACTCCATAGATGTTCGTTCAACCCCCGCTGTTCCAGTTCTGCGGTTGCCGAGGCACTGCACGAGCTCGACGCTTGGGTTGACGGCGATGAGCCCGAGTGTACAGAGAGTGAGAGAACGGAATTAATCCCATTCTCTCTGGCTCTCTTCCCCAGACCGCGTGCGTTCATCAGAAGAGCGCCTCGTGAGTCAGGTGGTTAGTCAAATCTGATTCCCGCTCCGGAAGCTCGTAATCGATTATTTCGGCTGCGGATTAGATGATGCATACTCTTCAGCAGCCTCGGGCTCGAGCTCGCAGGCAACACATGCTGTAGATATAAGCTATGGGTTAAGGGGCGAGCTTACTGATATAAAATCCCCGTTGCTCTACTCCCTCCCTGGATCAAGTGTTTCTCAAGTTTATTAAACAAACATGAGAGGCACTGATATTTAGGACGTTAAGTCGGGCACTATGGTTTTTGGTAGGGATGCACCGATACCACTTTTTCCAGTACCCGCCCGATACCGATACTTTTATTTTTTTGTACTTGCCGATACGGAGTACCGATACCAATATTTTTATTGAATTTGTAATTTTTTTAAATATTGGGTACAGAAGCCAAAAGATTATGTATAATGTTAGTTGGTTAATTTAATTTATCAAATAGATACAGTCAAGCCAAAATTGATTCTGACACCTTAAACATTTCTCACATTATCACAGTTTATTCGCTATAGTTTAGAAAATGGTAATAAAATATGACAAGAACTCAGAGTTAAACTGTGTCAGAACAAATTCAGCTTGATAATGCTAGATAACTAAAGGTATGTAATGGATTACAATCAAAAAAATTATTCAGACAGCTGTTAGTATTTACACAACTATCCTAATTTGTCAGGTGCCCCTTAGCTTAATTGACAGCCGTAGTCTCCCTGGGAGAGCTGATCAACGGGTTCATGCAAACCTGACTTACATTTTTTTCCAGACTCGGTCTGAATAATTTTTGGGCCCAAATTTGTATCAGTTTTACTGGTTGTCCACTGTATGAAGAAATTTTGGGTTTAATATATCACAGTTTAGTTTATTTTTCTATCCTCACTTTACATAAATTAACTATAGTGTCTTGCACCCACTAGTAAAAAAAACTATAAAAAATTATATCTGGTCTCTGAATAATTTTTGGTTTGACTGTATATCCTTTTGTTATTTTCACACTTAATTATGCCCATTTAAAATGTATTTTACAAGTTTTTTTTACTTTCACTGTTAATTTTTTCCTCTCCTCTCTATGTTAGCCACATCAACTGTATATTGAATAGCATTAGAGCTGCTGCTCCATTGCCAGCGCTTAGTACATTAGTACTGTGATCAGGCGCGTTGCGTAATAATGCATGGAACACTCAACACTCGCTTTAATCTATCCTAACTGTTATTTGTCATAAATTAGAAGTCGCTTTTTTTTTCATCTAATCGTGCGCGACTTTTTTCCATAAGCCATATAAATCAGAAACATTCATGAAGCAAGCAAACACTTGCACCGCGCCACACTTATTTGTCTAGAGGCAGACTGAAGGGAAAGTACAGTACAAAATCCTACGACATTTCACGACCACAGCCTGTTATTAGTTTCACTTTGCCAGAAAGTCATAACATGCTTCCGGCTAAAATCAAATGCGTTTATAGGAATGCCTAGACATTGTCTTATATTTTAAATTTAGTTTTATGATCCAAATGATGCGTCTAAGTGACGAACATCAACGTCACACACAGACGTGCTCACTCTCACGCCTCATCCTCTCTCTCTCATCTCTCCCCTCTCTCTATCTCACTCTTCTCTCTCTCTCTCCCTCCCTCCCTCTCTCCCTACCATTAAGTAACTTGTGCATTGTTTTACTTGCTTGTTTTTGATATATCCGACCGAACTACAAACCTTCCAGTGATGTCTGTGAGAAAGGGATTTTCACTCGACAAGCTCGCACATCTGTGCCGCCGCACGCTCAATCCACTCAGCGTGATTTGCTTACCAGCTGGCGCAAATCAGCAATACAGGCATTAATGCTGAATGTTTTATATTCATTGCTACAAAATTAAAAAAAAAAAAATACTGTACTTGTAGACATCTTTCATATCTACTACCTCCATTCTGTGTCGATGTTTCTTTTCTGAATATGGCAGCTTATTCACATGCGTGTGGTATCGTGGTTTTGGTATCTGGGGGCCATTTTACGAGTACCGAGTACAGCAGCTCAGTATCGGGGCCCATATCGGATACGGTGGCACATCCCTAGTTTTTGGTGCTTCGAGCTACCAAGTATTAGTTTGCCCGGCTAATTACTATTTCTTTCAGCTCTGCTGCTGCATTGAAACAAATAAGTGGAAGAGCTCACTGTGTTTCATTGCATTTCTTATAGCAAGCTATAACAGTGAGCAGGCAGTTTTTCCCCTCTCTCTCTCTACGTTACCTGCTGCGCTGTACTAATGCAGACACGTTCATTTGATTTGGCGCTTATGCTTCCAACTCTTGTTCATGTAATGTTTTTAGGCATGGACTCTGAGGAGTCCTGCAGCAGATGTTTGTTGTGCACTATGATTTGGTGCTTCGAGCTACCAAGCATTAGTTGCCCGACTACTTCTCTCAGCTCTGTTGCTGCGTCGAGTTGAAATAAGTGGAAGAGCTCACTGTGTTTCATTGTATTTCTTATAGCAAGCTATAACAGTGAGCTGGCGATTTCTCCTCTTCATGTGCTTCATGCTACCGAGCGTTGGTCTGCCCGAGTAATATAATATTTCTTTCAGCTCTGCTGCTGCATTGAGCTGACCTTAGCGTTTTAGCATTTAATGCTACATGGCTCAGGTTGTAGAGTTGAGCAGACGGGTTTTCCTCTCTAATGCAGGCACGTGCATTTGAATTGGTGCTTACGCTTCCAGCTCTTATTTCGTGTACTGCTTTTAGGCACAGACTCTAGGAGTCCTGCAGTGGATGTTTGTCATACATTATGGTCTTGGCGCTTCATGCTACCAAGCCTTAATCTGCCCGGCTGTTAATTTTTCTTTCAGCTCCGCTGATGCTTTGAGCTGGAACAAATCAGTGGGCGAGCTCACATATCTAGAGTAAATTCCTATGGTAAGCTGTTTTACACCTAATGCCATAGTGACTCAGGCTGCAGAGTGAGCAGGGTTTTTCCTGTCTCTACTCCTGCACTGCATTAATTAAGGCACGTACATTGATTTGGCGCTTACGTTTTCAACTCTTGTTCATGTGACTGTTTTTATTCACGGACTCCACAGCTGACATTTGCCGTGCGCTATGGTTTTTGGCACTTCATGCTACCAAACACTAGTCTGCCCGGCTAATAAATATTATTCTTTCAGCTCCACTGCTATTTTGAGCTAGAACAAATAGTGTACTCTGTGCAATGAGCTGGCTCTGTGGAGTTTTGCAACACACATTTGTCATGCAACATGGTTTTTGGCACTTCAGGCTACCAACACTATTTGCATAACTAATCATTATTCTTCTCATCCCAACTGAGATGCACTGAGCTGAGCTACTGTGTGAATGAGTTCACGTGTAAGAGTATATCTTATGGCAAGCTATTAATGCTCACCAAGGTCAGCCTACTTCATGTGATTGATGCGGCGCTTTTGCTACCAACACTCGCTTCACATGACTGGCTGCATTATGTGACTGCAGCATACATTATTGTGCACTAGAGATGTTGGGTGCTTCATGCTACCAAGCAGTGGTTTGCATGACTGATTACTCTGTTCTTTTCAGCTCCGCTGTTGCATTGAGCTGGAACTGTGTATGGATGTGGGCAACCTACAAGTGTGTTTGCCTCTCTATCAGCTGTTCGGCCGCTTGTTGCGTTTCGGACTGATTTTGACCGTTCTTTGTGCCTTAGCTTTGGAGATCGAGAGGATAGCCCTAAAGCCATTGGTGCAGGGTCTATGTTGACATCCAAGTCCCCACTCTGTGGTTGGTGCTGGCATGCCTGATTTTAGTATCCGTTCCTGTTTCAGAGGTTTTTCCCGCAACTCAGGTGTCTCGGGACCTCATGAGGGAGGATCAGGCTGTCGTATGGTTACACCATCCAGCTTCTATTGGTTGATTGGATTTGTGTCACCTAACCTTGTGCTTGGAGTAAGCAATTTCAAGATGCTGACGCAGAAGTTCATCCTGTCTCTATCTGAACCCGAGATTGGTTTGTGACCATCACGCTCTAAGTGCTAGTTCTGCCGCCCAGATCGTCAGAGAACACAGGAGTTCCTTCGGTCTTGCGTTTGGATACAAGCTTGCCAATGCCGTATTCTTTCAATTATGACCTGGCCTCCGGAACCACGCAAGGTTGAATGGATGCTCTTGGCCGCTGTTGTACTTAACATGTGGACACGGGGTGTTTTGAGTTTTTGAGTGTACGCTTGAAACGCGTTGGCTGATATTAAACAATAGCGCATGAGCCATCATGCCCCCCCTCTGTTTCTTTTGTCTCCCCTCCCCACCCTTTTTGTCCTCCCCTTCCCTCTCCTCCTCTCCTCCTACCGTTCGCCCTCTGGTGGGATGGGATTCTCTAGCCCACGAAAGAAGTCTTTATCTTATGTGCCTTCCAGTCGGACCCGTTTAGCTCCTCCCAAACAATTCTGTGTAAGTGTAATGTTGGTCAGAGGAACGTCTGTGTGTTGGTGGTGTGTATTGTCTCTGTTGTTGGTGGTGGGTATTTGGTGGTGCGGCCTCTGGGTTTTGCCTGTTGTGGTGTGGTGGCTGGGCTTAGTTGTTGGTTGGTTGGTGTGTTCCCCGCCGTTGTGCCCGCCTCCAGTTTTATGGGGCCACTAATACTGTGGTTCTCATAATTGGTAGGTCTGGTTAGCCTGGCCCCCATTGGGAGGTTTCCCCTCGGACACGACCCTGCTGAAAAATCATTTCGGGCATGATTTGGACATCCCCATACTCACAGGATTTTTGGCACTACTGGGTGTGACCCCTGAGCAGAGTTAAAATGTGTTCCCCGGTCTCTTGCAGAGATTACAGACACTATTCATGCCCAGTATTCGTAATTCTAAGCTTCTGCCCACTCCAACGAGGATGCTGTATGCCCCTTAAGTGAACACAATCTGCACTCTGGTTTCCCGTTTCATGCAGGGACGAGAAGGCTTAGGCCTTTCCGTCCAGCACAGATTCCTTTTTGGGACTTATTTTTCGGTTGGAAGGCCTGGCAGGCCATCCATTTGAGCCATTTAAGTCTGTCAGATCACTTTGAAACCTTAAGCTGTTTTTTGGTAATCCTATCCTCTCTTAGAGGACTGAGGGTCTGCAGGCTCTGTCAGCTCCTCTTGTATGGACTTTGCTCCGAGGCTGGTTAAGTCTTACTGCTTCATAGGCCTAGTTAATCCTAAGGCTGCTTTGACTCTGTTTTGCTTTCAGCAAGTGGTTGGAGGCTTTCTCCCCTGCTATGTGGGGTCAGATAGTGACTATACCTCTAGCCTATGAGGTGCGTGGTGTGACTTAGCCTCTAGAGGTGCGTATGGCTTCTTCTCAGGCTCTTTTAAAGGGCCTTTGATGGGAGATGTATGTGCTGTGGCAGGTTAGTCCTCTCCTAGCACCTTCATCAAGTTCTACAGTCTAGACGTGAGGATGGCTCCTGGCTCCCGGGTCTTATCCGCCTGAGCAGACGCTTTCCTTGGTCTCCAGCTATCTAGGTACGTCAGGCATTATGGTATAGTAGGTTCCCCCTAGCGATGACGTCCTCGCGCATTGAAGTGAACCTATAAGAGGGAACATCTCAGTTACGTATGTAACCTTGGTTCCCTGAATAGGGAACGAGATGCTGCGATGCTGGCCGTTCCTTCGATAGCACTTCCTTCGTCATAGTGTAAAATCTGATTAAATATATGAGCATACGTGACGTATGCTTGGGGCGGTGCTAAGCGCTATTGGCCAATAAATTGGCGTGATGGGAAGGTTACATACGTAACCGAGATGTTTCGTCGCCACAACGTAACTTTATGACGTTGCCAGTTAGTAACTGCGACTTCGTGGATCAATAGTTGTGTGCTGGTAATCAGTTGGTAATTTTTATAATTATATATTTTCCACATTTCAGATAATTAAAGAAATATACCATAATCCCAAAGGTATAAATATTAACAAAGTAGACTGTGGGTAATGTTACCCAACCAATCTGTCGCATGGGTTGAACCTTTTTTTTTTGTGTGTGTAATTGATGAGAAACAGAGAGAAATGTCATGGTAACTCTCAACAGACACCAGGGGCCCGTTCTTCGTACTCAGTTAGCTGGATTCGATTGTTGACAATTTCGCCTGATCTTGGGTTGTTTGATTCTTCGAAGCTCATCCCGGAGTTGCTGTCATAGCAACAGGTCATTAAGCTTAAACCTGCTCAGGAGCAGCTTATTTCATGTAAACAGGATTAGATTGCATCTTTTTAAACAGAATTGATACTTAAAATCTGTCCGCTACCACCACTACTTTATCACAAAAGTACCCTACTAATCCAGGGACAATAATTAAAAAATTATAAT
>JADLZN010002675.1:0-36834 GCA_018155175.1 Sinocyclocheilus anophthalmus | reverse complement strand
CATGAGCAATCCGGACCCGTACACGGACAGCGCGGACACGGACTACTTATATTTATACTTCTGAAAGCATACGCTGATGGACCGCTCCGCGGATGTGTTCCATACATGCGTAGTAGATCGACTTGAACAATAAACAAACATGTGAACAAACAATTGACCAGAGTTATTGCACATCTGGCTGTCTTTATGTTGTTTTATTGACGGTTTGTACAGGTTGGAGTAGCAACGGGCTTCTTCACACAGCCTGCGCATGCACAGTAGCCTACTGACCGCGCGTACTTGTCCGCACTGTCACAAAAAATGGGAGGCACGCGGATGTCCGCGCGGAGCCTCCGTGCACAATCTCCGATGACTCGATTTTTATGTCACGCATACCATAGCGGACCCTAGCGGATGCGGAAAGTATAACACAGGCTTAACAAGTTAATGCTCTCTCAGTGATCAATAAAACTGTAAGTCAAGCTGATATACTGGCATAATAGTTCAGTTTGGTTGTTTATTCAACAACTGTTCCAAACCAATTTGGCAACAAAAATCAGTATAATGTACAATTTACCTCATATTGTGACATAGGCAAAATACATTTTTGCTGTCAGCCAGAAACCTCCTACTGGTAGTTGGTATTGTGGCTTTATTGTATACAGATACATTTATATAAATGGTAACACTTCACAATAAGGTTCATTAGTTAAACATTAGTTAATTTATAAACTAACATGAACCATACTTCTAAAGCATTTATTAATGTTAATTATTGTTAATACATTATTAAAATCAAAAGTTGTTTGTTAACATTAGTTAATGCACTGTGAACTAACACGAACAACAAATGAACGACTATTTTCATTAACTAACATTAACAAAGATGAATAAATACTGTAATAAAATGTATTGTTATGATTATTGTTACGGGGCAAACGAGACGCGAGACGTGCGGATCCATCTGCAAAGATTTTATTTAAAGGTGTGGTCATAAAAACAGCAAGGTTCTGACAATGGCAAACAGGTATAAAGAGGGCAAGACAAAAGAGTAATCCAAACCGGGCATGAGTCAGTAGGCAGCGAACGTTATCCAGAGGGCTTGACAAGAGGGGAAATCCAATAACACGAGCAGTAGTCCAGGCGAGGTGCAAACATAGTCCGAAACAGCAGGCAAAGGGTTAATCCAAGATAAACAGGCAAAAATCAGATAACACAGGAAAGCAGGCAAGGCAAAACTATGACAGGACTAGGCTAGACTATGAAACAGGAAATCAATAAACAGGCTCCGTAACGTAGCTATCAACGAACAGTGATAAGTGCTAAACAATACTCAGCGATCTGAACGAGGAAGTCCAGGGCTTATAAAGCATGTCTGATTGGATTCAGCTGTGTGAGTGTGTGTGATCAGTGTATTCAGCTGTGTGCGTGTAATCAGTGCAATGGATGATGGGAAATATAGTCCAGGGTATAGTGTAACAGTCTGTGTGGTGTGAGAGTCAATGTAGTGAGCGCTGTGACCTCTGGTGGTGAGTGAACGGAAGTTCATAGACTGGATTCGTGACTCATGTTAGAATCACGTGACACTCAGAATTTTTTCTGTTATTTGGTCTGTTTCATTTTATAAAAGATTCAGCGCTTCGCACAAGCTATTTGACTGTGACTTGACAACAATTACTAAGACACTCTTCTCCGCTCCTCAGATACAAAAAAAAAAAACATTAGCCTTTATAAATATAGTGTTTCTTGAGTGGAAGGGTAGTCAATACTCCTCCCTGTATTGACGTTAGAATATTGTTAGCCTATCAGCAGGCATAGGTGAGTTGCCGCACCTCAAGATTGAGTCCTTGTCGAAATGCAGTGAGCAGTGCAGTCTCATTCCAGCCACTCGATGGCACCAACGTGCAGAACTGGAGAGCATAGGAACTAACAGAATTACTGCCCTGACGAAGGTTGAACAGCTGATCGGGGACGGAGTGCTCTGAAGCGGTTGTACCGAAAACCTTCTTGAAGTGGTTGAGAAATGCTGAGAGTGATGCAGTTACTTGAGCGTTGGATTGCCACAGGGATTGCGCCCACTGAAGAGCTTGTCCTGATAGGAGGGAAATTACAAACGCAACTCTGGCCCTGTCGTTAGTAAATTGGTGAGAATGCATCTCAAAATATAAGGGAACAGTGAAGGATGAACCCTTTGCAATCCTCCACCTCACCGGCGAATGTCGCTGGTTGGGCCATGGGACTGGCAGAGGCAGCAGCGGGTGTTGACAGAAGGAGTGAGTGATGGAATGATCTCCACTAGCATCCGTGGTATTCTGCATTTTTGTGGTCTGGTTTTCGGTCACACAACAGATGAGGACAGACAGGTAAGGGAAATATAAAAAGTGTTTTATTGAACGGCTTACACAGGACAGGAATGAGAATGAAGCAACGGTAAGTATGGCAGTTAAATGGAGCTTGCTGTGACTTAGCTGAATAGTAACTGAAAATGTCTCTTGCAGATACAGGAACGAACACAGAGGTCAGGTAGCAGATGACTGAAGACAGGATCCTGGTTGTTAGGTGAGAATACAGGTGAGTAGCAGGTAAGCTCTCTGTTAGTGTGGGAATGTGCAGGTTGTATGTGCAGCTATTGATACACATGGAGAACGAAGGCCAGCCCATCTGGTCTGATCACAAGGCAGAGGTACTCTAGCTCAAATTGTTTAACAAAAACTTTACGCTGGCCATGACAGAAAGATTTCAGAACACACAATGAATTCAAGTTTGCTACGTATGGGGCTCAGAGTGCTGGTCCAACACATTTGATCCATTGAGGGCCCACCTTGCAACTTGAACCCCTTAACTTGTTTTGGTAGCATGACCTACACAATATCAGGCAGGTGGTTTTAATGTTGTGGCTGATCAGTGTATATCTCGGATCTCATTTGTCCCTACACCCCAGCTTGCACACTTAGGTCCTCTGTCTCTGGATTACTATTGATCCCAATGTTCAGATTTACTTCTGTTGGTGACAGGGATTTCTGCACATCTGCCTCCACACACCTCTTCTCACAAAATTTGGGAACGCTGTCCCTCACATCCATACATAATTATAAAACCTCAAAACATATTTTCTGGAGAAGAGGCTTGAGATTGAGTATGTGAGTAAGAGCAGATTGCGTGACTGGGACAGCATCATGGTAATCACTGATTAGACTTGATTTGACTCTCAATTTATAGGCTTTCAATAGACTCTGTGCACAAGCGTAGCGACGAACTTCCGCTGTCGCCAGAAGTCGGGATGTCAGCTTCCGGTTTGCTCTAGCACCGCGCAAAATGTCAGTGTTTACAAGATGTCTTCAAGATCTGCCTAAAATAAGCATTAGCGATGTACACCGCATCATTGATGCCTGGTCCCCTGCACCAACAAGCAAGTGGAACAAGGGATTCAAACTCTACATATCGAGTTATATCCACAACTACAGGGTAAGTAGTTTAATCTAATGTGGTGTGCCGACAGCTAGCGGCTAAGCTAGTTAGCGACGTGTTTATTTTTAGTGTAACATTAGTATAGAATTATTGTAATAACTTTCTCACCCTCTCAGTTTCTAATAAAGATCAGGGCACAGGGTGAAGTCACTGTCAGGTCATTGTGCTACAGATCCATGAGGAAAGCTGAGAAACCTCACAGTTTTAGTGTATGGTGAAGCTAGGACTTATAAACCAACAGTTATAGGCTTGTTACTTTAATAACCCAGCGTTTCTAATGTTCCTGGAGATTTAGCTAAGGTAATTCATGTTTAATATAACTCTTAAGTTAGTACGTAAAATTGACAGGTGAGTATACCTTGCTGGTCCCCATTCAGGTTACTGCATGTGTTCTTGTTCATGTTATAACTTGTTACTTATTAGAACCCGGTGTTCCTGATGTTCCAGAGGATTGAGCTAAGGTCATTCAGGTTTAATGTAACTTTCAAATCTAATGAAAACAGTTTTAGTAGGCAGGTAAGTTTACCTAGCCAGTCCCCTCCAGGTAAAATACGTTCTTGTTCAAGTTTTCCTCAACTCAGTGATTCATTTAAGAAGTAGGGCCTAATCTTGTGTTAAAGGTATTAGGCTATCATGTTTCAAATAAACGATTATGGATTTTGATCTAAAGCTGTTGTCACATTACACAACATAATCTAATCCAACATATAGAAATACATGACATTTGGTCTGTTTATATAGAATATTAGATCTAAAATATTTTAAACACAAGATTACGTCCTTGATTAAACTGACCAACCTAAGATAAATAAGTATTTACTATGATATTTTACTTGTGCAGGTGGTACTAAAAGAGTCAAGTCCTGTTGAGCTGATTCAACACAGCTGCACGTGTTGCTGGAGCAGCATTATGCAACCACTGTGTTGCTTTGCTGTTCCAGTCAGCACATTACTCACAGCTGAATGTGCCAGTGGTCCCTCCTGTGCTAAGCTGTACTAAAGGGGAACAGCAGTGGCACAAGCCCAGAACTTTGGTAAGTTTGCATTATAAGTACCCAGATAGCAAGAACGTTTGGGCCAAATGTGGCTGATAGCTGTCACATTTGGCCTAGGTATGGCATGGCTGAGCACATATGGGCCAAACTTTAACCGTATATGTTTTGCCATGGATTTAGAATTGGAGGGAATTTTCTTTTGGATGACAATTTTTTTTAGGTATATGGCCCAGATGATAGCACACAACTGAGAGCCATATGTGGCTTGGCTATGGCACACCATGGAATATGTTAACTTATGGTTAACATTTGGCTTTTATTTGGAAAAACGCATATAAACTGCTGGCAGGTCAGTGGCAGTCCACATCTCAGCCCATTCAACAATGCAATTGGTTGCTTTGTGTCTTCCCTTATTCCTATTGGTGGATTACTGAAATTTTGAAAATATATCCGTTATTTCCCGCACTGCTTCCTCTTTCAATCGCCGTTAAAAAAGAAGATGATGAAAAAGATCCCTATTTACAACAACAGCCTTTGCCCAGACACATTCGGGTAAGTGCAGTTTTGGTGTTTTAAATGTTTTCTAGGGGTGTAATGGTACACTTATTCGTACCGAAAATTGTACCGAACAAATACAGTGTCATTTTAACCACTGCATGTGCGGAACTTAATCAGTTTTAATTCATAGCCGTGAATAAATCTTCACTATACATTATTACTATATATTAGGCTACATTCTGTAATCGTAATGTTTGTGTTTTTTTTATTTTGGATAAGAAACAAAGTCTCATCTTTAAAATTATGTCTATTTTATCAGGAAATTAAATCCATAAATGCCATTTTGATGCTCTTTGATGTGGCGTGACAGACCGCTGCAAGCGGAAGCGCGGAGAACGACCCAGTTGCAGATCTGGATCATATCAACAGCTAAGTGTGGCCCAGATTAGTTCGTGTTGCGGTGTAGTGCCGAAATTTGCACCCTGCCAGATTATGCACCCCCTAGTATTGGTAGGTTTAGGAGTAGATGTGGGGGAGGGGTTAGGATTAGGCAATCAGGTAGCGACTTCAACGAGGGGGTGCATAATCTGGCAGGGGTGCAGAATTCGGCACAACACGGCCCAAAACTAGTCCACATCTTTTTAGCCAGAACTGAACCAAAACAGTGCCATAACTCAACCCAGAGTGAGCCAAATACCATCATCCCTTCCCTTTAATTCTCTTTTCTACTAGTTACAACCGGTTATAACGCGAAAAACACGCTCATGTCATGTAATCTCAATCAGTTTTGCAACCGCGGAAAAATGCCAATAAAACTGAATGTCTTGCCTGCGGTAAAGGTAATGCTGTGTCCACAGCTTGTTGCTAGAAAAGTGCAATGTGCAGTTTATATGTTTGCATAAATTTTTTTTTAGTGTTTGTTATTGTATCTAAAAATAAATAGAAATTGAATTTAATAGATTGGGCTCTGTTGTTAATTGCAGCCTTTAATATTTTAGTAATGTGCTCTAATAGGGCTCCCTATTGTATAGCATTAGCTAAGATAGATTTTTTATCCTTAAGTAATTTTTAATTATAATTGAGTTTATTTAAAGGCAGAGCCATAAATTGTTCATTAAACCACTATTTAAAAGAAATAATAAAAAAAACAATTGTATGTTTTCTCCCCCTGCTGTACCAAAAATGTATGAAACTGTGACTTCAAAACTGAGGTACAATTACACTACTAATGTTTTCATTAATATTATGTATATTATTAAGTATTATGTCTAAAAATAGTCTGTTATTAAAGTAGCTAAAATGTTCCTAATTTAAAAAGGCACTCATGTCTTGGGTGATAGAAAAGAATGTGTGCAGTGCTGATTTACAGTAATTTATGTGCTTGTCTTGAAATAATATCTATGATGCTAGTTATGATATACTAATGTTCTTTTTTCTCTTCTTTTTCCAGACAGACTGAGTGAGAAAGACTGGCGAGACTTACTAAAAGGATAAATTTTTGTACATTTATTCACTCATCTGACATTTGCAAAATAGCACACTTCTGTTATGTTCTGTATTGTAATTCTGTTATTAAAATTATACAATAAACATCTTAAAAAATGAGTGTGAATCAATTTTTGTGTTTAAGATTTACTGTGTAATGGGTATTTTAAATAAAAAAAATAGGTGTGGTGTAAATATGGTTAAATAATGGCATTTGGTTTATCAGCCACACGTGGGCCACATAAGGCCATCAGCCCTTTACAGAACTCAGCCATATAAGAATACCATATACGGTCCATATATCAGCCACATCTGTTTTTATTATTTGGCTCACTCTGGGTTGGGTTATGGCACTGCTTAGGTTCAGTTCTGGCTAAAAAGATGTGGACCAGTTTTGGGCCGGTGAACACAAACTAATCTGGGCCACACTTTAGCTGTTGATATGGGCCAGATCCATGCCAAAGGAAATTTGCTGACTGGGTATAGACGCGTTGGCTATATTTTCGAACTATACTGAACAAAAATATAAACGCAACATTTTTTTTTTGCCCCTATTTTTCATGAGCTGAACTCAAAGATCTAAGACTTTTTCTATGTCCACAAAAGGCCTATTTCTCTCAAATAATATTCACAAATCTGTCTAAATCTGTGTCAGTGAGCACTTCTTTTGCGAGATAATCCATCCACCTCACAGGTGTTGCATATCAAGATGCTGATTAGACAGCATGATTATTGCACAGGTGTGCCTTAGGCTGGCCACAATAAAAAGGCCACTCTAAAATGTGCAGAACAAAAGTGTTGCGTTTATATTTTTGTTCAGTATACATTAATGCCAACGGTAGCCAGGCCGGTGGAAAAGATGGTGTGCTGTCTGGACTAAACCAAAGTATATAGCAGGGTTCCTCAAATCTGGCCCACGAGAGCCACTTTCCTGCAGTGTTTAGCTCTAACCCTAATCAAACACCCCTGAGCATGCTAATCAATGTCTTCCGGATCATTAGAAAATCACAAGTAAGTAAGTTTGATCAGGGCTGGAGCTAAACTCTACAGGAAAGTGGACCTCGAGGGCCAGAGTTGAAAACCCCTGCTCTGAGCAACAACAGAGGGAGTAAGGTAAAAGCTGAATATTGAATATTTTTGTACAATATGTTGCATATTTAAAGTAAAATACCTGTGTGGATTATGCACTTTCCACTCATGAAAGTTTTAGTTTCACACAGGAGCACACTTACAAAGCTGAGTGGAGCTTGCCGGATCTATCTGGGCCTTCAGATATAGTAGGGATAAAAACAATTCAAAGTTCATCCGTACAGTATACTATCCTATCAACCAAATCTGTATACTGTATATTAATACGTTTTTATTTTCCTTTCCCTTTTGATTAAATGTACTATGGCCCCTCGATTATGCAAACAAGTATTTTGCTTTGAAGAAAAAAACTATTAAATTGAAATCAATAGGAGAATGTTCACACACGGGTCCTCTATTATGAACTTATGTTACATGCATAATGTGCAATATATTGTGAATAGGAATTACAGGGAAAGTTACAGGTATGATAATTGTGGTTGTTTTATATTATATATCATTACATTTAGTATATTGCTAATCAGTATATTATTATTTCCCAGGTGACAGAGGTATATAAAGATTTCCCTACAGCTGAGGCACCAATGATCTGCAGTATGGGCATCAGCTGTGAAATTCCCCTGGTCGACTCTGCCCTTGGCAAGGTTCAAGCCGGTAGTCCCTTGTCCTACCAACAACCTGCAACAGCAAAGAGAAACCTGTCCTTCCATGCTGCCCCACCACGTACATCTGTGCCTCTTCAGAGTTTACTGCCTACAGCAATCCAGTTGCATGTTTGTCTGCACTGAACCACAACAGCTACACCATAGGAGTCTGGAAGTCACCTGGGACATGGCGCACAATTTTGAATATGCTACCAGAGACCAAAGTTCATGTACTGAATGGCATCAGCTAAGAAGGCATAGACTGACTGTCTCACGTTTCAGGGAGATCTGCCAGGTTCGAGTGAATTCTGAAGAAAGCCTGGCTAACCGGATACTGCAAGGAACCCGTCAGACGGCGGCTATGAAGAGGGGGCTCGAAATAGAGGCAGATGCTATCTGGGAATACTGCCAGATGAAAAGGGTGAACCACTACCCCTGTGGATATGCTCCTTGGCTGGGGGCGTCTCCAGATGGGTTAATCTTTGACCCTTCAGAGCCATGTCAGTTTGGGCTGATTGAGATGAAATGCCCGAATGTTAAAAGCTATGTTGACTGCCCATATCTCAAAATGAAGTCAGGCAAATTGGAGCTACAGCAAACACATGCTTACTACTGGCAAGTACAGGGGCAGATGTTAATAACAGGAATGAATTGGTGTGATTTTGTAGTTTCAGCTGAGGAAGAACTCATTCAAAGAATTTACAGGGACAATGGTGTTTTAGATGTGATCAGAGAGAAAGTAGACAGGTTTTATTTCTGTCTATTTGCAGAAATGTCTAATGCTTCAGGAGTAGGGCTGCAACTAATGTAAATAAAAACAGTTGTTAATTAATTTAATTGACAATAATAAATAACCAATCAATCAGTTGTGTAATTGTTGCAGCTCTATGCAGGATTGAAATAAAATGCACTTAAATGTTTGTTTATTTATTTTTTAACCATTAAAAGTGAAAATTAAAGTTAAGTTATGATTGAGCACAATAAAAGTTTTTACCCCCCTCAAAAAAGACCAGTCAATTATTACTGTAACTAAATGATTACATTACCATGCCTGTGATTTTTTTATTTTGCACCTTTAATTTTTTTTACAAAAGATAAATGACATCAAAGGAAATTTACAAAATGTTATTCTTATGAATTATGTATGTTGGACACTGAAAAATAGTTTATATTGATTTAGTTAGAAGAAGATACGCCTACAATATCACACTTCATATCTCCATTTCTTGACCAGAGGTCCATTTTGGTAATTCGAGAGGAGACAAGCAACTGTGAAGAGTTAGTTTATGCTCCCTGCAATGGAGAGAGGGATAGTGGTGTCAAAGAGTTTGTTCTCTTTCACTCTTCTGATTATTCTTTCGACATGCACCCTCAAACGGGCAATGGACTGTGTCTTCAGAACATCCTCCTCTGACATTTGGGCCTGCTTGGAGAGGAAGGCAGGACGGTGAACATTCCCAGGTACAAGGTCATCCACCAAGAATCCTTTGTCCACCATGATGGCCATGTCAGGCGTTAAGAGCGATGTAATCCCTGACTGACGAAACACCTCCCTGTCACTCATGGAACCCTCAAAGAGCGCTGACACAAATGTAAGGGCTCCATGAGGGGACATGCCCACCATAGCCTTAAAGGTGCAGTGTGACTTATAGGTTGAGAAAACTTCGCTCTGAAGGAGCAAGGATGAAGGTGTTTGACACCGTACCTCTGTACAATCAAGGATTACTTGCGTGTCGCAGTAAATGCCCTCAAAGTCACGTGGAAGACTGGCCTTCACAGCTGCAGGAGACATCCATATACAGACCGAGCCCAGTAAGCTGTAGAGGAAGTTGGCCCAGGTAATGATGATTCGGCTGACTGTTGTTCGGTGGATGTTAAATCTGTGACTCAACTCTCTCTGGGTACAGCCAGTGGATAGGTATGTGAGGAAGAGAAAGAGCTCATCTATCGGTAGCAGTTTCTGGGGGGAGACATGCTTAATGAGTGTTAATTCAAAACCATCCTTTTCATGCTTAGGGGTGTGGGTGTGGGGGGGCTGTTGGTACTTACAGTTGGTCTGGTTAAAGGGCTTTCAGTTGTTGTGCTAGTGGCATCGGTTTTCTTTGACCTGGTGACTAACTATTTTGGCTGTTGCTGCCTCGATCAGGTTCCAAAACGCCATCAGATGCTCTTATGATGAGAATCTAAAATACAGTATTATAATTGAAATCAGTTGTCCTGTCATACGTGCTCAAGATTAAGATGACAAAGAGAAAATAATTACTTGGCCAGTTAATCAGTAAACAGTTATGAGTAATTGTTGATATTACAACTATCTTACCTGGTGTAAAATCTGATGTCTTCAGGTGACGAAGCAAACCGTTTAAGTCCAAAGGCGTGATGAAGATGAAATGTTTGGAGCTGCCCTCTCAGCGTCTCGATTTCGCTCAACGCATCCTCATACTGCTCCCGGTCCACACATACAGTACGGCTGGCCCCGTAGTCGTGGTCCACGACCATCAGAACCATGACGGGATGACCGATGTCCTCCACAGGCCCCGCCGAGTCAGGTCCCGGACTTGGCGGTCGAGATCGGCATTCCCAAACACCGGCCCGTGACTTCGTAGTGTAGTTATTCCACTCAAATAACGATGGAACAGAGCCTGCTGCTAAAACCCGTCTACCCTTAGCAGTAGTGTGGATTTCATTATCTTGAAAATGTCGGCTGCATACCTTGGTGTGGGGGGTCACCGAAAATCCCGCCCTCCTTATTTTGTGCAGCCACCGCGCACGAAGGCTGGTCTTGGGGAAGCGGTGGAAGCTCAAATGACTGTTATACAGACCTGAAGCCGAGCAAAGAGGCACACAGCAGTGATTCGTAGATTCAACCTCAGTTCTCTGAAGTTTAAATAAGTCACGCACATTATATTTCTTTTTTCGTACAGCAGCACTCATCTTGTTTGTTTACGGATGTAGATGAAGACAGGAAGTAAACCGGAAACTGATATCCCGACTTCTGGCAACAGCGGAAGTCCGTCGCTACGCTTGTGCACAGAGTCTATTTTACACAAATTTTTTTTACAAACATAGAATGATTCACTTCGAAAGTCAAGATATTTTATTAGATTTTGATAATAACAACATTTAAAATGGAGGAGTTGGCCCAACAATGGGAAATTTGCCATCATTTGCTCACGGAACTGTAATTATCGTTTCCAACCCATAACAATATGGCAACTTCAAAACCACATGGAGTTATTTATCTCATATAACCCCTGGGAGATTTAGTCTCATGCCCACTAAACCGTTTTTATTATCAAAAAGATCTTAAAGCATCTGTTAATGTAAGTCCCATGCCAATCAAGCATTTAAATCCAAGGTCTTCTGACGACTAATGTCACTTTATAGCAAGGTCCTCTAATGAGGCTTGAATCGGTATAAAAACCTGTAAACCATCCCAGTTACATAAATATTAATGTTAAAAGTATTATAATTATTACATACAGCTTGGGTAAGCGGGGCTCCTATTACAGCTCTTTTACAAAGTCTTGATTTTGTTTTGGGGGTACACTAGAACAGGCTCTCATACTAGGTTTGTCGAAAAACACATTATTTTTGACATATTGATTATATTTTTTCACATAGGTTACATATACAATACCTCTCGTCCCCAGTCTGACTTCTGACGGCTCGAATAGTAGTTCCTGTAACAAATGAAAGGCCTGCCTGTGAATACAAAAGTGTGTGCTGTGATTGGTTAGTTGGGCCAGTGGGTGTTGTGATTGGCTCCACTAGGCGCCTGGTCGGGAAATGTCACGCCCCATACCATAGCCGCCTGCTAGCTTCAGTGTAAATATTTTTAATTGGATGTTAACCCAAATTATTGCTAACCCACTCTAATTCATCTGCCTTGGGAAAGCTGCGTGTCTCAGACGTAGTGTCACACTCGGTGCCCTTCTCTTGCAGCTCAACCGGTCTCGTCCCATTCGTCGATATCTTGTGCTATCACCAATCTCCGACAAAATATGCGTTGCTAGTACACGACGAGTCCTTCGTTTGTAGTGTTTGAAAGTGATCTTCTGTTCATAACATATTTAAAGCCCCCCGCCAACCGCAAAGAACGAAGATGAATCCAACCGCCTCCCGCAGTAGTGAGACACCGTGTGCTGAGGGCGCCTAAAGTATCAGAAACATATACTTAAAGCTTGGATTTACTAACTAAAGGGACCCCTGGCGCTGACATTGAAGGGTGGCCTGCGGTTGTTGTATTTGTTTCCACTGTGTAGAAGGACCTCAAACCATGGTCATCTGCCTGACAAACTACTGGAATACTTTCAGGCTAGCCTCAAATCTTTCATAAACTGCATTTCATAAAATATAAAAAAATATAAGACTTGAAGTTTTACATGTCCAATAAATAGTTCAATATCTCTTTAGTTGAAGAATTAAGTAGTATCCTTAAACAGCTGGAACAGTTTCATGTTTGCAGTCCAAAGTCTGTTGTCAGAAAGACATACACAACACAAAAAACATTCAAAAGAGAATCACAGATGAGACCTAACCTTTTCATGGTGAGTATAATTTTGACATCTGTATAGACAAACAAACTTTATTTAAATATGAATTTAAGATGGTGGTTGTCATTTTTATAAAATTACTTATAGACTAATTGGTTTTAATTCAACAGACTGCACAAATTGTTCCATGAATAACTTTTAACATTAGTGGAACCTTGTCATTGCATGAAGGGTTCTTTGAAGAATAAAAAGGTTCTTTAGGTTACAAAAATGGCCTTTCACATTTTTTATTGTTTTACCTCTTAATTGTGTTACACACTAATTATCAAATATCACCAGTGCTCTGATTTTAATCAAATTCATATTCTAATTACGGAGCCGAATGAAAAATACTTTACCATCTGACTGAGTGTGCAATGACAAAGCAAAAATATAATAATTATACTTTGTTCTAATGTTATTTTCAATTCTAATTTATTTCATTTTGGTGTACATTATTTCAGTTAACTTTGGTGTGCATATCCATGTGCATGTGTCTAAATGACAATGAATACAAGGCCCGTGAGAATTATAATTTTGTGACACATTGCTTTAATAAAAGTGTTAAACTACTGATTGAATAGTCAAATTTTGTTTAGTATAGTTTGTTTAAATAAAAGCCGTGGCCCTTAAAATGCATTTCTCTAGAAGGAATCACCGTTTAGGCTTCTCATTAGTAGATATGATTTAAAAAAACACAAAAACTAAAACACAAAAAATGCAGGAGTCAAAACCTTCACAGTTGGTCAGTTGAGTATGTTGCACAAAAAAACAACAAACATCAACCGTCCAATTTCGCAGACTACCCAATATCATGACACAATGTTTCTACAGTGTAACAGAAACATTGCGATTACCGAACCTGTATTAGTCATCATCTCAAGATCCACACGTAATACGAGCTTGCTTACACCCTCAATGGCATTATATAATATATATCTACATCTATCAGGTTTCTGTGCAACAACGTGGAATTAATATCCCAATAAAACTCCATAGACAGCCCTAATTATTAAATAATAATAAGGAATACATTACCATTATTATTGGAGGGTTGCCACCTTGACAATGCATTAGGACTTTATTAATTGCCTTACACATTTTATAAAATAGTTAACACCATAATAAATTCCCAATCCGTCCTAGAGTGCGTGACAAGCACTGGCAAATGTAATTCGGGGTTGTTCCAAAACTGACAGCCTAGGCTGTTAAGAAAGTCCCATAACCCTATCTAGATGCAAAATTGCTTACTGTCAGCTTTCTGACACCACGGTGGACGCGATTGTATGACCAAACTTGAAAATTTGAAACTTAAAGAAAGTGACATCGAGGGGCAGGTTCTGAATGGTAGCTCCTGTGTACTTCCGCACACCCCTCATTGGATAACACGTCTATGGAGACACCTCATGGTGAAATGTCATGCAGGACGACCATCAGATACAAGCCAATCAGTCAAGGGAGAAAGGCCTTGCTATATCAATCCTCGTTCTTCATTCATCGCACAACTAACAAGCGGCAAGTCACAGATCAAAAACTGTGTGAGATCACAACAAAAACTCCAGACGGACCCACATGAAAGAGCTGTGGCCTCAACTGACGCAGCTGGGTAGACACGGCTGGGACTAAATGGAGGGTCAGGGGAAGAGAACAGTTGTGGGAAAATCAGCTTGTAATTGTTCACTCAGCACTACAAGGTCACGCTGATTGCTCAAAGCACGTGCTGCAGAAAATGACAGAACCATAACAAACAACAGAGAAGGACCGGTGAACACACCCAGATCTATGACAGAATCCAAAGAACCCGCGAGCCAGAATCTCTCCTCCGGACCATAACCCTCTCAGTATACCAGAAATTGATGACCTCTACCCCTCCGCCTCACATCCAGAAGTTGCCGTACCGTGTAGGCAGGAAACACCAAGTCTATAAAAGTCTGGAGGTGGCGGAGCATAGGTTCTGGGGGCTGAAGGTGGGATCGAATGACCAGAACTTCATTTTAAGCCCTATTTGCACAGGATTAGTATTAACTGGTGACCTCCAGTCATTTGTAATAATTGTGGAGGTTTTCTGTGATCTTAATCCTGTGCGAATCAGCCACGTCTGTAATTTGTAATGTAAAAATTCCCCAGCAAAAGACCTACCATATTTCGCTGAACACCGAGGTGCTGTGATAATATTAATCCCATGCAAATCGTCATCTCCGTGATTCGGCCAGCATTTGGCAGGTCGTATATTTTGTTTTAGTTTCCGGTGCACCTTTTTAATCCATCTTCCGTGAAGAATGGAGCTGCGTTGGAGTGTTTGATAGTATTTTGGGTGCCGTCATCATATTGCTACACCATACAATTTGGAGAAAGAGAAAGCTGAAAAGGTTTTGCGGTTAATGTGTTACAAATAAATCATGCATAAAGCTTGAGATATTATTTTAATCTGGTGAAAAGTAAATGACACAGCGCACAAAACTATATTGGTTTCTTTTTTTTTTTTAATCCATCTGGACCATACAACGGGACTCTCAAAGCCTTGACATCATATCCGGGAGATAAGTCAGCGTTCGCTCAATTCGAGCTAAAAATCACAGGACAGGGGCGACGTCGCTTATCCCGTGCGAATGCACCCCCCGAAATTCAGATTTCGTGGAGCTAATTATTTACAATCACCAAAAGGTCCCCAGATAATACATATCCATTTCGAATAGGGGCTTTAGAGACATTCAGTAGTTTTTCTTAAAACTAAGGGGGGGTAATCAGATTCTAACTGTCACCTTTGGGTTCATCACCTAGTTATGACATACGGTCCAATAAATTTAGGTCCCAGTTTACATGCAGGCAGTTTGAGAGGGATGTCTTGGGTAGACAACCAAACCTTCTGGCCACACATGTAAAGTGGGGGCTTAGAACGGTGACAGTCTGCCAACGCCTTGTTCCTCTCACCAGTCCGAGAAAGGGCTTCTCTGACGAGCCTCCACGTACAAAGGCACCTCTGAATAAACACATGAGCAGATGGAACAATGGTGTCAGATTCTTGTGAGGGAAATAACAGGGGCTGGTAGCCTAAACAGCACTGGAAGGGTGATAATCCTGTAGACAAGACCGGGAGAGAGTTGTGCATACTCAACCATTGTTAATCTGGAACTTCAAGTCGACGGTTCTGCCGACGCCACACTACCTTTTCCCCAAGTCCTGATTTGCTTTCTCGGCCTGACCATTGGTCTGAGGATGGTATCCGGAGGACAGACTCGCGGTCGCTCCCAGCTGTCGACAGGATTCTGCCCAAAACCTAGATGCAAACTGGGGACCCCTGTCAGAGACCACATCCACAGGTAGGCCAAGAATGCCGAAAAGACATGATCTAAGACAACAGCCGCGGTCTCCCTCGTGAAAGGTAATTCGAAAAATTCTGAATTAAAAATCACCTGTAAAAATTGGCGAACCCCAGAAATCGCTGGACCGCTTTACAACTATCTGGGGTGAAAATCAACAACTGCTTTTAGTTTGGCAGGATCCATTCGTATGCCTTCGGGCAACAGAACAAAACCCAGGGATGGAATCGACAGTGCGTGAAAACTCACTTCACCTTAACGAACAAACAACTCAAGCAGCCGCTGTAACACTTGCCTGACAGGCTGGACATGGTCGCGCTCTTCTTTCTGCGAGAAGATCAGGATGTCGTCGAGGTAAACAAAAACAAACCAGTCGATCATGTTCCTGAGCACATCATTGATGAGTGCCTGGAAAACCGCTGGGGAGTTAGAAAGAAATAGAAAGGGTATAACCAAATATTTGAAGTCACCAGTAGGTCACCAAGGCGGTCATCCATTCGTCCCCCTCCCTAATCCGAATCAAGTGAGCCCAAGTCCAGCAAGGGAGATAGCCTTGCTACAAACTGCTCATCTTTGAATCCTGAGAACACGTAACATCGGCAAGTCCAAAAAGGCAGAAGCAAATATACACGAGCGAAATCACAGAACATAAACCAACAATGTGACATGAAAGGTGCTCACTGAGCTCATTTTTAGACAGCTGGGAAAAATAGGTAAGGGGTAACGAAGCGACAGGGGGGATCAGGTGTGGGAAATAAGCTTGTGATTGTTCACTCAGCACTAAGAGGTCACGCTGATCGCTCAAAGCACGTGCTGCAGAAAATTACAGGACCATAACAAACAACAGAGAAGTGTCACTTACAGATTGAGTTACCCAGACTCCCAATCCCCCATATGTGACTGTTTTCACTTATTTTTACTAACCGTTTCAGTTATTTTGGTTAAAATAATATATATTCAACCTTATCCAATTGTTTTTAAGTCAGGTTTTAGCTGACTAAAAGTCTAGGCATTTTAGTCAAAGAAAACTTTCAGTATTTTAGTGTCATTTTAGTCGATGAAACTGCTGACATTTTGACATTATTAACATTTCAGTCAGTCTAGCTAAAACTTTTTGATCCAACACAACATCTGTTGCTTGCCTAATACTCTCCTTATACCTACTATACAAAAGAGTGATACAGACGTGTAGAATGCTTTGAAACCATTTTTTCCTTGCCTAAGTACATGACAAGCTAGCCTTTCTGTTCGGAACAATGGAAATAAAAGTGGTTATATAGCCTTATGAAATATAGTTACATAGCCTTATAAAATTTAAAATACTGTACACACAGAAATGGCAACTTACCTGCATTTATTGTGATTGTGTATGTTTTTGCAGACAAGTGGTTTTTATAACATGTTTAAGTTAAAATTTAGATGCCAAATCAATTTCATTTTGATGGTAATGTAAACTGTAGACTAGAACGCTAGTATTTTTTTTACTGCTCAAGCGCTACATGGCAAAATAAGGCCATTTGATTCTTTTTTTTTAATCTAATAATTAAAATGAAACATTAAAAAAAGGAAATACAATTCTGAATTTACACACCTGGACTGTGTAAATTCAGCAATTTAACGATAGCTACCTCCTACTGCTACTTGGTTACAATAATTTGCTAACTAATTAGCTTAAAGGGTTCGGTTTAGCTATAAAACACCTCCTAAATAATAAAACACAATGATCACGATCAAGGATGATAATCTACCTCAGTTTCTTTATAGTAAGTCTTCATATGCTGCTTAAGGTTTGTTGTGTTCTTTCCATATATTGTGTGTGCACATTGCTTTCCGTTTAATATAACAAGAAGTTTTTTTTCTCTCTATATATATATCCCAGACAGCACACGTACATCTGCAAAATATCTGTTAATGAGCACTTCATCTGGAAAGCAACTGCTGTGTACAAACATCTGATAAATGTCTTTGAGATGTCAGTTTTACATACATTCTAAATCATAAACATCTTAAAGACATTTTCTAGATGTCTATTTAACATCTGACAAGAAATGTCTCAGAGATGTATTGCAGATGAGCAAAAACTCTAAAAAGAATATGTCTTCCAGATGTAAACACACATCAAATAGACATATCTGAGATGTATGTGTGCTATTGGGACCTCAATAGAGAGAAAGTGGGCCCAAATATCAGGTCTTCTTTTTCAAGTCCAACAGTTCCTGTCATTATTTTTTGTTCAAGATACTCCCCACCATGCTTGTGATATGCCATTGCCGCCCATGCAAAACTAGTCCTGAAAACTGCTTCTTATGCCATCCAGTGAATGAACAGGATATTTAGATTGTAATTTAAAAAAACATTGATTAAAAATAGAGATTTTGGGTAGTTTCTAATTGTTAATTTAAAAAAAAAAATCATAGTTGATGATGTTGTATGTTTATGGAAGAAAAATAATGCCATATGTCTTTGAAAAAAAAAGCACGTTGAATAGCACTAACTGAAAAAAATAATGCATTGCATTACCAATGCTTGCATTTTAATGACTTGTATTTCAAGGGCTTGCATTTTTAGGTCCTGAAATTTAACATAGTTGTCTATTTAAGCTGTAAATATTTCAATTAAAAATATTTTACATTTTCATAATTAAAAATTCAATAATTCATATTCACCTTCCAGAATTCACTTCCAAAATATTCAATCTGTTTAAAAATACGATGTATAATATTCGACAATCAATTTTCAGTCCATTTTATTTCACTTTACAAATTCACTTCCACAAATTCAATGGTTCAAATTCGCCATAAAATTCGCCATTGCACATCCGGGAACTGCAGGAAAAGCAGTAGAGTACCTATGCATGATCTCTATCTGCTGTTAGTCACTCACCAGCAGGTGGCGCAAGCAGCCGTTGATAAAGACCAAAGCAACAGGTGGATCAAGTCATTCATTCACAAAAACTGATTTGCAGAAATGGAGCAAGCGCTAAGTAGAAGTTTTGATTATCGGGGCCAGTATAAACATGTGGAAAAGCTGAATGTGTGTATGTTTAGTTAAACATCTTGTTAAAGCTGTTTCCCGTAGCCTATAAGCAGCTTTCTCTACCACAAAGGATATTATAATGCTATTTTACCCAACGCTGATGTACAGAACTAACATTACATCTGAGGAAGACATATATTGCTTTCGGTTTCTTAGTTTCCTTTACTTGTATCATGGCTTGTGTGACGTGTGCTGTAATACTGTGGTTACCCCTCATAAGTCACACTCCAGGATTCCCCAACAAAGTGCCTCAGTTAACTAATACAGTGATATAAGACCTCAGATTTCAGAATACACTTTATTGATGATTATACGAACTATATACAGGCAAGCAAATGAAGTCAGAAGAACGCAACGTGCTGCGTTTTCTTTATAATTGCTTTCCCTTACCAATGATCTATAGAGTAAACAGTCCTACAAAGATATCAATACCACGATTAGTTTTAACAATAAGCAACCACTTTATATTGACATAAAAATAGGAGTTCAAATCCGGTGTATTATTGCTTCAAATTTAAACCGGAGAAAGCGAGGCGCTATCTCACAAAAGGGACCGTCTGACAATTCCACCGACTGGGTTAAATCGTCCAGTGTATTTAATTAAAATGACTGTTAACATTTAAAATAACACACTGTCAAATTGTAAAGCTCGTATTGCACATAATGATTTACTACAGGTGAGATTTTGCCAATAACTCCCTCCATATATGTACAGTACACAATTATTTACATATAAAAGATCCCTGGAAAGGGTTTTTTCATGTTCCACTGGTTGTAGTACATTGCTAGTTAGCCTACAAGACTGACTTCATGTGAAATTTTGCCAATATCTCCCTTACTTTATGCACCATTCACAATTATTTAAAACAAAACAAATCTGTAGGACCCCAAAAGGGATTTTTCATGTTCCAAAGGTTGTAGTATAAAATATTGATGTACTTCATCAATCTTTTATACTACAAACCTTGGACCATAAAAATCCATTTTGGGGGTCTACAGGTTTTTGGTTTTTTTTGTTTTAAAAAATTGTGCATGTGCAATAAGGGAGATATTGGCAAAATGTCACCTGTTGTAAGTCAGTCTGGCCACTAGGAATGTTCTACAACCTTTGGAACATAAAAAAACTTTGTGAATTACAGTAATTAAGAATAATTATATACTGTATATACAGTGAGGGAGATATTGGCAAAAGTTCAACTGTAGTAAGTCAGTCTGGTCAATAGTAACATACTAGTAACATACAACATTTGGAACACGAAAAAACCCATTTTGGTGAATTACTGTAATTTTTTTCTTAAAAAATATTTGTGTAGTGTACATACTTGGGGAAAGTATTGTCTAAGGTGAGTTATTGGCAATATATATTTAGTCAGTTTGAGTAAATTATTCATTTACTGTAAACATTAGATTTGAATAAATAATTGAACTTTTGTACTGTAAGGTAATTTTGCAGACGGTCCCTAAAGCAGCCTAGGCGAATATTCAGCGAATATCAAACCTAAAACTAACTTTGTGCTTGGTTTTCTATGGGAGAAAAAAAATGGTTTGGTGAAACTTTGTGGGTTGTGGGCTCATATTCTGGGCTCATCTGCTTAAATGTACATAATATACAGTAATATATATTATTAATTAGGTGCCGAATTTAATAATTTATCACCGTCTTGAGGCAATAAACCACGTTAAGTGTTTTCTTTATGGGAAATGTTTAACGTGCAGTTTTGCGCGTTCCGTAACTTGTGTTCATATCCTCATCTGCCTGTTTGTAGTTTGCATCATCAGTAAGATCTCAGTTTGGTATTTTAATAGCTGTCATTGCGTTAGTGCACTTACTGAGCCGTGTAATGCGTTTTCTTTAACAGATTTCTGAGGGAAACAGCGTGAAAACCTTCATATTCTACATCTTCATATTCTACAACCTTCAATGAGCGTTCGTTCATATTCTACATCTGCTTAACTGTTGGTATAGTTCGCATCATCAGAAAATCTTTTTCTAAGATCTGAGGTCTTATATCACTGTATTAGTTCACTGAGGCGCGTTACGCGTCGTTGGGGAATCCTGGAGTGTGACATATGAGGGGTAACCACAGTATTACAGCACAGCGTCACACAAGCCATGATACAAGTAAAGGAAACTAAAAAACCGAAAGCAATATATGTCTTCCTCAGATGTAATGTTAGTTCTGTACATCAGCGTTGGGTAAAATAGCATTATAGTCTCCTATGTGGTAGAGAAAGCTGCTTACATGTAGGCTACGGGTAACAGCAAAGATGTTGAATTAAACATACACACAATCAGCTTTTCCACATGTTTATACTGGCCCCGATAATCAAAACTTCTACTTAGCGCTTGCTCCATTTCTGCAAATCATTTTTTGTGAATGAATGACTTAATCCACTTATTGCTTTGGTCTTCATCAACAGCCGCTTGCGCCACCTGCTGGTGAGCGACTGACAGCAGCTGGAGATCATGCATCGGTGCTCTACTGCTATTCCTGCAGATCCCGGATGTGCAATGCCGAATTTTCTGTCGAATTTTAACTACCGAATTTGGAAAATGAAATAAAATGGACCGAAATTTGCCTGTCGAATATTATACTTTGTATTTTTAAACAGATTGAATATTTTGGAAGTGAATTCTGGAAGGTGAATATGAATTATTGAATTTTTAATTATGAAAATGTGTGTGAAATATTTTTAATTGAAATATTCACAGCTTAAATAGACAACTATGTTAAATTTCAGGACCTAAAAATGCAAGCCCTGGAAATACAAGGCATTAAAATGCAAGCACTGTTAATGCAATGCATTATTTTTTCAGTTAGTGCTATTCAACGTGCTTTTTTGTTTCAAAGACATATGGCATTATTTTTCTTCCATATATGTTGATATAGTCACTGTTAGTATTTAATGATGTGGTCGTCGCTGTCATTGACAACCTGTATTCCAAACAAGGCAAAAGACAGTGTGAATATTGTTTGTTGTATTTTTCATGAACAAATTAAAGGGGTCCTATTATGCTTTTTCACTTTTCAGCATTAGTTAGTCTGTAATGTTCCTGTTTAAACATAAAAAAAGATCTGCAAGTTACAAAGCTCAAAGTCCAATTCAAAAGGAGATATTTTATTTAACAGAAATTTCTAAATAAACTACAACGAACGACTCGTTTGGACTACAACTAATATTTTCCAGAATTTGTGATATCACAAATACCGACGAAACCTGGTTGAGCTGCACTAGAAAAGGCAACCAGTGTTATCACTATGTCAGAGACATGCTAGCTTTCCCAAGGCAGACGAACTTAGAGTGGTTACAATCATTCAGGTTTAAATCGCGCTCAAATTGATTTGATTTTGATGCAATATTTACACTGAAGCTCACAGGCGGCTATGGTAAGGGGCATGACATTTCCGACCAGGTGGGGCAGATGGGAGCACACAACACACACTGGCACAGCAACCAATCACGCACTTGTATTTCAGAAGCAGGCCTTTCATTTGATACAGGAAACTATTCGGCCGGTCATGACAGAATGGGGAGAGAGTGTGGTAATAATGTAAAGTATTTGAAAAATAATGTGTTTTTTCGAACAACCTAGTATGTGAGCCTGTTCTAGTACACCCCCAAAACAAAATCAAGACTTTGTAAAAGAGCGTAATAGTACCCATTTAAGACTGTTTTGGAGTCGATACATACCCTTCATAGCCATTTCAACTTGTGTGAAATTGAGTAGATATTATCAGGCCAAACATTCAAGGGGATGCCCATTTTTGCCAGAACTTAAAGGGGTCATATGATGCTTTTTTTAAAGATCATTATTTTGTGTTTTTGGTGTAACAGAATATGTTGACATGCTGTAATGTTAAAAAAAAACATTATTTTTCAAATACTTTACATTATTGTAGGTCCTCTCTGCCCCGCCTCTCTCAAACGCTTAGTTTTTACAAAGTCCCTCCTTCGACAAGCGCAGTCTGCTCTGATTAGCCAGCTGACCCAGCGCATTGTGATTGGCTGAACACCACAAGCACTCGTTGGAAATGTAAAGCCCCTTACCATAATCGCGAGCTTCATCTTTCAAAATAAATGTAAAGACAGTAAATAATGTCATTAGTTTTACCATCAGTTAAAGCCCGAAAGGGTAAAAGGAAACAGTAATGAGCAGTACACAAGCCACGGTTAAGACCGCAGACTCCACTGTGATGTGACCCTGTCTCTTTCTCTCACACACACACACACACATACGATGCGCGAAACATTTGAACAGTCAATAGCAAATACTTAAACTAGTAACCAAACAGTAGCTGATTCAGAAGCACCAAATTGTCATAGCAAAGTCAGAATAACCTCCTCTCCTAGGTTCACGAAACTGCATTGCTGTTCTGTTGTAAGTAATCTTAAAGAATAGGCTTCATAAATGCTGTCTACTTCGGAAAAGGCCAAATAAAGTGCTTTTGCTTTGCCTAGACAACACGTGTTCCCGACATGGCTGCTTCAACACAAACTGCGGTTACTGAAACCACGCCTTCTTTCTTTGCGTGCAGATTTGGGCGCATTATGCAAATATTCCCACATAGTGACCTAGATATGTGGGGGCGTGTTAGAACGAGCCGTTTTAGGGGGGTGTGGCAGCGTCTTAACTTTGATAAAGAATATCTCTTGGTTTTGAGACTTTAGTCTTTGCAACTTCAGGGATCTTATCTATGCACAATCAGCTTGTAACACTCCAAAGAGAAAGGAAAACTTGAAATCGCATCATATGACCCCTTTAAGGGTTAAATAAGGCTGAAAACACAGTTAATTATGTTAATACAGCATGTCCATTTACTGCTGGCTTTACTCTTCACTTCACCCTCCTCTTCACAGAAAGAATGAAACCTCTACACACATCTCTTGTTTCGATCCTCCTCTTGTGTTCACCATGGCCAAGTGCTGGAACAACTTTCTTGACCTATCTCGGAACACTGTGTATAGAAGACTGCCAGCCTGATGGTGGTGAGTACAAGTGCAAGACTATTGATAAAGATGGAAAATGCCAGACAATGTACTGTTCACCTCAGGAAAACATCGACTACTGGGGTAGGCAGTGCACAACTGACAGTATGTGTGGGAAGCATGGAGAAGACTACTACTGGTGCAGAACTAATGCCTTTTCTTGGGGATACTGTGGACTGGTGATGGAGGACAAGAACCATTATGGATCTAAGACAGGTGCGCTGTGTTACGACCGCTGTGACCAAAGAAATGAAGTCTACCATTGGTGCCATACTGCAGATGGATGGGACTATTGCTCGCCATATGAAAATGTAGACTACATGAACAAGAACTGTAAAGAAGACAATCCATGTGGGAAGCAGGATAAGGACTACTACTGGTGCTGGCTGAAGGAGGGAAGCTGGGGTTACTGTGGGCTTGTGGAACCAAAGATGTTGCTCCACCGTTCTAAATATCATTATGTTTGCACAGACGAGTGCCAGTATGATGAGAGTCATGATTACTACTGGTGCCACACTGCCAAAGACTGGGACTACTGCTCTCCAGATGTAAATGTAACCTATAAAGACAATCCCTGTCGCTCAGATCACTACTGTGGCTTACATGGTTCTGGTTACAACTGGTGCTGGACCTCAGAGTCAGAATATGATTACTGCGGGCCCATTGAATCTGCAGAGTGCACTTACGTCACCTCTCAGCATCGCAACAGGAGAGCCCCAGAAAACAGTATACTGATATGCATCCGAGAGGACAAGCATAACAAAAGAAAAACGATATTTACTGCGGAGCCAGCTACTGATAACATAATGGATAACCGAAGATGGAGAAACGAGGCAAGAAACTTAATCAGTCGCTGGAACAATGGGTACCTGGTGGACCAGCCTCGTTCCAACCTGATCACCTCTGATAATCTCCGTATCGACATGCAGAGCCCCATCAACCGCAACAATCAGCGCTACTACAACCTGCAGATCCAGGTGAACATGAGTCGGGGGCCTGGTCAAAGCACCACTGTGTCTCAGATCATCGTACCTGATGGAGTCCCAGACCGCTACATCCGCAGAGCCTTCTTGGAGAGCTTCAGGCGCCGAGCTCGAGTTTTTGTTGATGTTTCATCACAAAGTCAGTGTTAGAGCTGTGTGAAATGTGCAAGTTGTAATTCTTTCAGCTTTTTGCTGTACACAGAAAATACTGAGCAGAATAAGCATAATGCATAATTGAGTCTATGATTCAAGTCAATTTGTGCTTTTTGTGTGAGCTCATTCATGGCATGGGACGACATGTTAATGTGCGTATTTGTTGTAACGTAATTCAAAAATTGGGTTATTTTACTACTACTACTACTATTACTACAAATAATAATAATAATGTATAATAAAACTAAATCACAGCTTCTATGATAATACTCTAATAAAAATTAATATGCTGTTTTGTGTGTCAGTACTCATGAGGGAGGGGAAAAGATTTATCAATGTAATGTTCTGTCAAAAATATTGTTATAATTTGTGTATAATCTGAATTTAGCAAAATAAATATCGAAATATTCTAGCACTTGTAAAATGGCTCATACCTTTAAAATTATAACTGAAACCAGCCAAATACGTAGGATGGAGACATGGGGAAGAATCTTTATTTTAGCGACTTGGGGCCAACCGCCGGATTAAGAGATAGAAGTGGGGGGTACGTGATTACATAGCTTACATGACTACAGTTTAGTTGTCAGCCGATGGTCTCCCTTTTGGTATTTGTTGATCTTGGAGGTTATAATGGAGTCAAAATGATTCCAACAAGTTAAACAAATTTGTTTTTTCGACAAAAGACGACACTATTTCCTTGTTATTATTTTTATTTATGTTTCGGTGTGTGTTGGTGTTGTTTCAGTCCACGCTAGAAATCTACTGACGTGTCATTTGATGCATGAAGAAAATTTTCCTAATTTCTTACATCATGGGCAGCGGTATAAGTCTTGATTCACTAACAGTACGCACATTTTAAATAAATGTGCAATACAATTGCCACGATGTCGAGAACTAAATGATCTCACCACTTGTTTTGCTATGAGTACTTTGATCCAACACATTTAATCATACTATTATTATCTTAGGTTATGTGATTAAATATAGTCTGGCAAAAATTAAAAAAATTTAAAATAATACAACTATGAAGTATAAATAAAGAATCACAGTTCAACAAAGGTGTATCAGCTTTAGCTGTTGTCTTCAGCTCAAGATTCATGTCATAACTTAAACTGCGTCAGGGGTGCTGAAGCATATCATATCCAAAGCAGCAATCAAGTTATCAGTCTTCTAGAATCCAGTTTGACCAATGAAAGGTAGGTATTCTGATTAAAGTTGTACATTCCCAGATTCCATGATCTTTCGGAGGCCTCACAGTGAAAGTGTCACCTCCTCATGTCCCTGAACTCCAGTAAACTCAACCAAGATGGCCGAAGTTTACATAAGTTTCTATCAGCAGAATCATAGTTCTAAATGTGATAAATAGTTGTAGCAAAAGGGTCCGTGTACTTGGCGGCCAATGGATTTTACTTTTGAAATTAGAAAACCAAATTCGGGAATCGAGCTGTTTCCTGACTATTATTTATAAATAGGAGAACAAAAAAAATTGGAAAACGACCTATGATATGTTTATAAATGGAAATCGGGAATTAAAATACACGTGTGAAAGTCTCAATTTTGTGCTGATTGTTTGTAGTGACCCGGAAGCTATTGAGTGGTATGACTAGAGTAAGTATGAGTAGTATGTGCAGATTACATGTTGTGACCAGGATGTCAGCTGGGCGGGCCGCGGGGCCTGTCAATCGCCACGCGCCTGTCATTCGTCATTCAAAAACGGCCGCCAACATGAAAAGTTTTGTAACTTTCGTTCCCTTTCGAGGAGGCAAATGAGTTACACTGAAAGACGATGACATGTCTGTGGACAAGATATGCAGGATTTTTCAGGTAATGTTCAACTCATTATTGACAGTTTTGCACGTTAAGGATATTGTGGTGTTGCCATGCACTATGTGCAAACATTTCAACAGCGCGCGCTGTTGTTAGCTTGGTAGCTGCCCATTGCATGTGACTCGACGATAGGTATAATGAGCTGATGCTAGTTAATGTTGGTTAAAAGCAGGGATGCACCGATACCACTTTTTCCAGTACTCGCCCGATATGATACTTTTATTTTTGGTACTTGCCGATACCGAGTACCGATACTGATATTTTTATTGCATTTGTAAAAAAAAATATAATATTGGGTACAGAAACCATAAGAGTATGTATAATGTTAGTTGGTTAACTTAATTTATCAAATAGATACAGTCGGAGATCATGTGACCCTTTGACGACAGTGCAGGCACAGTCCTTCGCTCTGCTCACTCTGTCAAATATTCTACAATCCTGATAGTAAATTTCGAACCACTCTCTATTCCATCATGAGTACTTCAACGGTCAAGGACAATTGCAAAAGAGTGATTGAGCAATCGCCAATAAAGAAAAAATTCTAAGATTCCACCATCACCAAAGAGGATCTCGATGGCGCCATTGCTAATGGTATCAAGCTAGCATTTAAAGAGCAGCAAAGTACTTCGGATTCGGTTGTGGCCTCGACAGTAAGAGATGCGATAGACTCTGTACTGACCCCGGTATTGCATGACCTACATATGGACATACAAGCGACCAACAATTCTGTAAAAGAGCTAAAAGCAGAAGTTGAAAAGCTAGCCATCGCGGCGAAACAGACACGTGACTGGGTCGATTCAGTTCAAGCAGCTGCACTTGAGGATAGGAGGACAGTCACGAACCTGAGAAAGTAGCTAGAACAATTTACCGGAGGGGCGGGACGTGGAGATGGAGCGGAAGAGGTGGCGTGCGGCTGGTGGGGTTGCCGGAGGGGGTGGGGGGCTCCGGTGCAGCGGGCTTCCTCAGAGCTAATCTTTCCACGTGGATTCCTGCACTGAACGGACGCGATATTGAGATTGAGCGGGCTCATCGCGTCTATGACGGAAGAAAAAGTAACTCCGAGCGGCCGCGTACTCTTATCTTTCACGTGCTGAGATGACAGGTCGGCGATCCTGAAGGGTGCACGGCGGGCAAGCTCAGTGAAATATGCGCAGGATAATGTCACGCTGCTGGAGGATGAGGATGCATCCTTGGGAGGGTCTGCAGCCGTTTCTCATCTATCCAGTGATAATTAAACTATGGCACAACGGTGAGCAGATGATGTTCGACTCTTCTCAGAAAGCAGAGGATTTTATCAGCTCACTGCCACAGAAGAAGGCATCTTAACTGCCCAGGAGAGGAGAATAACAAGGTGGACATGGGCACTTAAGTTTCTGCAGTGATCTTCTATCCTGCAAACTTGTCTAGTGACTGTTAAGCTTTGAAATATTTTCTTGGAGCTAATGGAGAGAAGGTTTGATTAATAGTTCTGGACACTGTGGGCTTTTTGGGGACTTGTTTTGCGTTGGAGTGGATCGGTCACGTATCCAAACATTTTTCTGTTTTTTTTTTAGAAGACCTATATTCTCGGTAATGTGCGATCTGTTTTGGCTCTTGTTCAAAGTTGTTTGTCGTTCCTTTTTTGTGCTACTTTTATTTTATACAACAGACATTAATATCTTTATTTATTTCATTTGATTTTTAAAAGGATTGCACATGTAAACTTTGTTTTATCCTCATTATTACAAAATGATTATATGGTTAAGCCAAGTTTATGTCTCATTAATGTACAGCGGCACAAATTGTTGGGGCCGAGCCGGGCGCTGTTGATGTTTGGCAGTGTTCATTTTCTAAAGTACTGGATTATATAGAGGATGTCTGTTGTTGTTTTTGTGTTTTGTCATGAATGATGTTGTTTGGTTGTATGTATCAAAAATAATAAAAATTTGATCATAAAAATAGATACAGTCAAACCAAAAAGTATTCAGACACCCTTCACTTTCCTATAGCTATAGTTATAAAATGTACTAAATATGACAAGAACTCAGAGTTAAACTGTGTAAGAACAAATTCAGCTTGATAGTGTTAGATAACTTTGATAGAAAGGTATGTTATGGATTACAATTAACCAAAAATTATTCAGACAGTATGACAAGTATTTACACAACTATCAATACTTTGCCAGGCAACCTTTAGCCTTAATGACAGCCTGTAGTCTCATGGGCATGCTGTCACCCAGCTTCATGCAAACCTGAACTTCCCAGACTCGGTCTGAATAAATTTTGGTCCCAAATTTTTAAAAATTTTACTGGTATTTTACTGACTTTTGGGTTATAATTGGTCACAGTTTAAACTTTATTTTGCTATCCGCACGTACATACAGACTATAGCCTGCACCCACTATAAAACAATATCAACAATTATATCTGTCCATTGGCAGTGGCTTTGCTGTTAATCATGCAGGGAACCCTCGGTTATAATGCTCCTAACTGTGATATTGTTCAGAATAGAAGTCCCGGTTTTTTCATCTGAAACGTGTTGCGATTTATTTTCCAAATCCACTCATATAATGCAGAAACACTCACGCAAGCAAAACACGCGCAACACGTGCACGTATTTGTACTTGTGCAGAATGAGAGGACAGTAGTACAGCCTAGCGCGTTTCACACAAGCTGCTAGATTCACTTTTGCCAGAAAGTCGTGTATGCCTAAGTTGAAAATAAATATATAGTTCATTCATGAAACTCTAGATGGTGCAGGCTACTGGTTGTTAACGTAACCCATGATATTCAGTTAAACGACTTGGCACAAGCTCGTGCACATTGGATCATGCTGCATTTGCAGCCAGTGAGCTTACTGCCTTGCATTTATGTGGCTGGCTAGCATTCACTTGAGATTTTTGCAGCACGCTTTCAGAGTTTCTCTGAACCCCTCCACCTTCCCCAGCTCCACCTGTATATATCTTCTACGGGTTATTTTATATGCTATTTGAGCAGCAGCAGCATGTCTTAAATACTCACAGCACCATATCACCATATGCATTGGCAGTAGCAAGTTCCCGTACTTGCTTTGCAGCAGCAGCAGCAGCAATAATTCTACAACTACAGCAATAACCTTCAGCAGCAGCGTAGCAGATCTATTCCAAGACCAAATACATTAACATTGTCCTATCCATCACCATGCTAAAATGTTCAGAGAATTGTCATGTGAAATTATGTTTATAGTGAATGCCCTATGAATGGTTTTATTTTTACGATTTAGTTTGAATCCAAATGATGTGTGCTAAGTGAGTGAACATCAAAGATCACACAACAGAATGGCGCGTGCTCACAATCCTCCTCGTGCTTTGCTTCTCGCTCGCGCACATCAGCTATACAGGCGTTAATACTGAATGTTTAACATTATATTAATTGCATACATATACTTCGTAGACATATTTAATCTCTAATAACTCCATTCTGCTGTCTGTTGTATCGGTGTTTCTTTGTCTGAATATGGCACTTATCACATGTTGTGTGTATCGGCGTTTGGTATTGGGGCATTTTAACCAGTACGAGTACAAGAGCTCAGTATCGGCCCGATACCGATGCATCCCTAATTAAAAGTAACTTTGGCTATCGTAAAGACCCGATATCCGCCCCACGGCTAAAATTAAAACGATTTCAATAGCACTGGGTGATTATGATCAAGTATGATCTGTCAGGACCCATACCATACAATCATATCCTAACGCTATCATCGGTAGTAACAGGCGGCAAAACCTCAAATTGATTAGTGGAAAGGAGATCGATCACGGTTGAAAAACTGTATGACTGACACAAATCCTTGTCGCGAAATTGTTTTAGTTCAGTTTGTTCCATAACTGCTTAAACATATATAATCGCTATCTAGGCACATGTAACTATGCTGTACAGCTGTGATTTTTTATATTTTTTTGCACACAGATAATGTAAATACCCCTTTGTGGCAAAATATTACATTACTCATAATTTGTTGTCCTGTTTGACAGCGACGTTACTATTAAGTAAGACAGGCTTAAAGTGGTGGAGTTAGGAAAGGGGCGGAAATAGGGAATGTTACGATATATATATAGTATATATGCAGTGGTGTGACAACAAGAATCAGTTGTGGTTCTGATTTGTCTTTTTTTTTTTGTTTTTTTTTTTTTTTTTTTTTATTTTTTTTTTTTTTTTTTTTTTTTTTTTATTTCATGTTGTCACACTTTAATGTGTCAGATCATCAAACAAATTTAAATATGAGTCAAAGATAACACAAGTAAACACAAAATGCAGTTTTTAAATAATGATTTAATTTATTAAGGGAAAAAAACTGTCCAAACCAACTAATAACATGGCCCTGTGTGAAGAAGTGTTTCCCCCCTGTTAAAACTGTGGTTTATCGCACCTGAGTTAAATTTCTCTAGCCACTCCCAGGCCTGATTACTGCCACACCTGGTCGCAATCAAGAAATCTCTTAAATAGGACCTGCCTGACAAAGTGAAGTAGACCAAAAGATCCTCAAAAGCTAGACATCATGCCGAGATCCAAAGAAATTCAGAAACAAATGAGAAAGAAATTAATCTGGAAAAGGTTATAAAGCCATTTCCAAAGCTTTGGGACTCCAGCGAACCACAGTGAGCCATTGTTCACAAATGGCAAAAACATGGAACAGTGGAGAACCTTCCCATGAGTGGCCGGCTGACCAAAATTACCCCATGAGCACAGCGACGACTCATCCAAGAGTCACAAAAGACCCCACAACAACATCCAAAGAACTGCAGTCCTCACTTGCCTCAGTTAAGGTCAGTGTTCGTGACTCCACCGTAAGAAAGAGACTGGGCAGAAATGGTCTGCATGGCAGAGTTCCAAGTCGAAAACCGCTGCTGAGCAAAAAGAATGTAAAGGCTCGTCTCAGTTTTGCCAGAAAACATCTTGATGATCCCAAGACTTTTGGGAAAATACTCTGTGCACTGACGAGACAAAAGTTGAACTTTTTTTGGAAGGTGTGTGTCCCATTATGTTTGGTGTAAAAGTAACACTGCATTTCAGAAAAAGAACATCATACCAACAGAAAATATGGTGGTGGTAGTGTGATGGTCTGGGCTGTTTTGCTGCTTCAGGACCTGGAGGACTTGCTGTGATAAATGGAACCATGGATTCTGCTGTTTACCAAAAATCCTGAAGGAGAATGTCCGACCATCTGTTCGTGACCTCAAGCTGAAGCGAACTTTGGTTCTGCAGCAGGACAATGATCCAAAACACACCATCAAGTCCAACCTCTGAATGGCTGACTAAAAAAAAACGAAGGACTTTTAGTGGTGTCTAGTCAAAGGCCCTGACCTGACTCTATTGAGATGGCGCTGTGGCAAAAATGACCGTTAAAAAGGGTGCGGGTGGTTCATGCTCGAAAACCCTCCAATGTGTTTGAATTACAACAATTCTGCATAGATGATTGGACCAAAATTCCTCCACAGCGCTGGGAGTAACAGACTCAGATTGCAAACGGTTGATTGCAGTTGTTGCTGCTAAGGGTGCCCAACCAGTTATTAGGTTTAGGGGTCAAACATTTTTTCACACAGGGCCATGTAGTTTTTGATTTTGTTTTCCCTTAATAATAAAACCTTCATTTAAAAACTGCTTGTTGTGTTCACTTGTGTTATCTTTTATTTAAATTTGTTTGATGATCTGAAAAGTTAAAGTGTGACAAACATGCAAAAAAATAGAAATCAGGAAGGGGGCCAACACTTATTCACACCACTGTATATATATATATAAATATATTTTTAAGGATGTTTAAATATATTTTTGTTAAATAATGTTAATGGTGCAAACATGTTTATGCTGCAACTGAATATGTGGGAGACTTTTTACTCTTAGCTGTAAACATCTTTTTATTTGGTTTACTGTTTACTTATTGTTCTTTAGAGCATTTTAAATGGGGGGGGGGGGGGGGGGGGGGGGGGTGTTCTATCATGTAAACAAATCATGCCTCCATTATATCCAATTAAACAGGTCAACACAATGATGCAAACACAGCAATAATATTCCCAGAGCCAACAGGACGATTTTGCACCATCAGTCTTTCACATCGCGGTCATTACGAGGGCCACGGAGATCCAGATCAAAGTCAGCCACCTGCAAGTAGAGCCCTACACACTGTAGGTGTTCCTTTTGCCTTCATGCGCCGGCCTTCATTTTCTGCTTCCACTGACACACCAGGAGCTTCGCCTGGAATTCCACGAGCTGGTGGCCTGTTCCCAGCAAGATCGTTCCAAAGGTTACTTGTTAATTATGCAACTCATCTCTGCTGCTAAAATGTAATCCTATAATATATTAATAGTTTAATAGTAAAAGTAAAAAACAACAACATTGCTTCGCTTCAGAAGGCATTCATTTACTGGAGTCATATGGGAGTACTTTATGACGATGGAGTGCTTTTTAGAGCACCAAAAACTCTGGCACCTTCACTGCCATTACAAAGGCTGGAAAGAGTCAGGATATAATATCACACCGATGGTTCATCCAAAAGAGTAAGGCATATAGGATGGCTTGAGGGTGATTAAATTATGGGATAATTTAAATTTTTTTGATTGAACTATTCATTTAAGTATAAAAAAAAAAAAAAAAAAAAAAGTTAATCAGCAAATTACTTAAGTATCCTATTATAAACCCTGCAGCCTGAATAGAATATTTTTTCTTATAGTCAGAGGAAAAAATCTTGACCAAGGGCGCATCAGGTAATCACAAGCAAGACTATGTTTGCTCCAGAGGGAACAAATGTCAAAAACAAAAAGTGGATCCCATTGTAAAAAAAAAAAAAAACTGCACATTCAAGGCCACTTCCGTAGCAACCAAGTAAAAGCCTTTCATTATAAGACGGGCTACATTTAAAAACACGCAACGTGTATCCCCCAAGCCGGCCTTCATCAAGTGTAGCCAATAGATAATGAGAATGGTTAAATAGATACACCTGTGTACATACATTTTCAAGATCTAACCACTATATGTCCCTTAGGGAAAAAAAGTTTAAGAAGAGCTTTCTTTCATTTCTTCCCCCCCTCTAAATAAATAACCTGTGAAATTATACATTTTCCACAGGATCTAACTACTAGATGTCTCTTGGGTATTTACAAATGTATCATCTTGTGTAAACCATCCAAAAATAAAAATACAATATCACAAACTATCCCAAAGGACATAACAGTGGGAAAATAATAAAGATATATATATATATATAGCTATATATATATATATATACACCATACCCACACACACACACATATAACAATTGCAAATAGCACGGATTAGTATTAGCTATGTCTACTCTGGGAGCCCCTATCTATCTCGGGATCCCCCCCCCCTGGATTTTACTCAAATTTACTGAATTGTCCTCCGGACAGGGGCGGACTTATCCATTAGGCAAAGGTAGGCGACCGCCATGGGCACCCAAAAGTCAAGGGCCCCCTAAAATGCTTTTCATTTAGGATATGCGCATTAAGCGCGGACACTTGAATGTTTGCTGTTTACGGTGTTTATTACCACGACAACCATCCGAGTCTGTGGCACCTGCAGGTGTACGGCTGCACTGTGAGTACCATGAGCGCTCAGACTGATCTGAGATTTTCCCCGCAAACATTTCAGCAGTTGTTATAGGCCTGTGTGTCCCGTATTTCTATCGACTGAACCCATGCGGTTAATTATGAATTTATCAGTCTTTTGCATGCCAAAGTCAATTTTTGCATAGAAATATTATGCCAAATAGAAGCAGAAAATCGTGCTTTCATGAGATCGGTTTAGCCTACAACAATTAATTTGTTGGCTATTTTACAAATGGTAATACAACAAATTCATGACAATGTTTACATTCAAGCTACCCGTAACATTTCTGGAATTCCTATATTTTGCCTGGGGCCCCCAATTCACTAAATCCGCCCCTGCTCCCGGATACGACGTCAAGGCTTTAAGAGTCCCGTTCTATGGTCCAGATGGATAAAAAAAAAACTCATATAGTTCGTGCCCGTTCATTTACATTCCCAGGATAAGCGTTATGCTTGATTTATTTGTAACACATTAACCTCAAAACCTTTTCAGTTTTCATTTTCTGCTAATTGTATGGTGTAGCGATATGATGACATCACCCAAAATACTATCAAACACTCCAACGCAGCTCCATTCTTCGCGAAAGATGGATAAAAAGGCACACAGGAAACAAAAACCTCGAAAAATGACATACGACCCGCCAAATCACAGAGATGCCGATTCGCACGGGACTAATATTATCACAGGACCTCGGTGTTCGGCGAAATATGGTAGGTAATTTGCGGGGGAATTTTTTCTTTACAAATTACAGACATGGCCGATTCGCATGGGATTAAGATCATAGACAACCTCCGCAATTATTACAAATAACTAGAGGTCACCAGGTAATACTAATCCAGTCGAATAGGGCTTAGTCATCTCTCCACCTCTATGTTTAATGGCACATGTTCATTCCAATGACGCTTCAAATTACTATCACTACCATGCTTAGCCTGTATAAAATGTTTCGCCATCGGATAGTTCATGTTGCCAGTCCGTATTGCATATATGCTATGTTCAGCCAATCTATCACGTAACCTCCACTTAGTGAGTCCAACATAGAAACAATTGCATGGACCTTCCAATCTATAAATGACATGTGTGGAGTTTCAATTGCTAAAATCAGTGATCTCAAATTTCTTATTATTTCTTTTGTCCTCAAAAGTATTAGTCCGGACCATATTTGTACAATAATTGCAATTACCACAACTGAAGTTCCCTTTTGGTCATCTCAACCATGTTTCCCATTTTGGAGCTGGAAGAAAACTCCTCACCAATTTGGCTTTATTGTTGGGGCGCGACTGTAAGGAATAAAACTTGCGTCGGTCAGTTCATCAATGTAAAATATTCCAATCCTTTGAATAATCTGTATAATTTGTGTCGCTTCTTTACAATATCTTGTAATGTACCTTATTATTTTCCATATACTAAATGCTAAGCAGATTTTTTTCTTTGATTATTACTGTTACGTGTTTAATATTGGTGGGGATGTTTCGTAACATTTAAGTGAGACACAAAACTGGCACTGGGGCAAACCATGAAAAGGAAGGCGACCAGGGGGAAAAAAAAACCAGGCGAATTACGTTCAATACAAAAAATTATGTGTTTTATGGGGGGAGACGTGGTGCACATTAGCAATCACTAAAAATAAATAAATTATAGGATACAGTATAGGAAAAAGGAGAAAACTGAGTGACGCCAAAACAAAGAAATAATCAAAAGCAAAACAACCCTGATAGCTTAACCTCAACCCAACTAATCTAACTATCAAACAGAAAATGTAGAAATAAAACCGCAAACTTCAGCGTATCTGACGCCCAACATAAACTACCCTAATTAATAACAAAAATACATAGGTGACAGTCAACTCCCTAACTAGAACTAACAAGAAAAGAAGTAAATTTAAATGCAAAAACTTACCTACCTCCTTTTCCCGCAATCATTCTAACAGGACTAACTTACCCAAAACACATTGGTCTACGTTAGCAGATTATAGGGGTAACTTACCACCACATGTCAAACCCGCAATTAAAGCATTAATCATTCAGCAACAGGTGTTTCTAAATTCTAGCGAACAATGACACAGGTTTAATAAACCTAACCACAGGACCAGAAAGCCTCAATAAACCAACGAGTAAGTCAGTCAACTAAACAATTCAAAACAACTAATAAACACAACTCAAGCAGTCAAAGAAAGAAATGAGCGCGGCTGGCAAAAATGGACAGTCGCCCGCTGGCTGGAAAGCGGGAAGGCTGACAGCAGCACACGAAACCCGG